>JAXIVD010002814.1:0-50000 GCA_036785275.1 Cancer borealis
CTTGCAGATTCACGCCCATAACTTGACTTCCCCTTACAGATTCACGCCCTTAACTTGCCTTTCCCCTTACATATTCACGCCCATTATTTTCCTTCCCCCTTACAAATTCATGCCCCTTAGCTCGGTTGAGGATAGGAAAAAAATTGGTATTTTTTACATCACCAGAATACTCTAGAGAATTCAGGGTTATATATTTGCATTACCTGATGCATTTTGAGAAGATTTTCCTAATTACATTTCCGTCGCAAATTCTTAGTTTGTGAGATATTCTATATTTTCTGTGAGACCTCTTCGAAAAGTTTAGTTTGGTTTGAAAAAGGTTCTGTTATTTGTCAATGTAGGTTAAGGTTTGGTTGGGTTAGGTTAGGTTATATTAATATAGAAGCTATCAAATATTCTCTATGACTAAAAGTAGGGAGTTGGACGAGGTGCAGACACCATTTTATTTCGTAAATAGATGCCATTGTGGTGAAGATGTAAAATTTTACCCAATGTAGTCTGAATTGCATGAAATTTGTACCACACTAATGCTTGTCTGTTTTATTCATGGTGTTGGAAAAGCAAACTCATTTTTTCATAATTTAAATGTTGTGTTAAATGGTTAGCTACTAATTATTAGAGAAATAGGTGTAATTTAACCTTTGTGTGGCTGGCTTGGCTATAATGCAATGATTTCAATACATTTTTAGCTTTGCAAAATCTTAATTTGATCATAATACATTAATCTTTATTTTCTCTCCAAAAGGTCATAGTTTTTTTTATCAGTACAAAGATATAGTAAATATATAGTTTCCGACATGAAATGTGATAAAATTACCATTATATTACTTCCCTTATTTTGCATGTGATTTCATTAAGTTTAACCGTCATTTCTCACAGAAGTTAATCTCTAACCTAACCAATGGATGCAGTTCTGAACACCATCCATCAACCTCCTAGCATGGTATTTAATATTCCTAACCTAACCTAACTTAACAAATGCATTAACACAGTCATAATTGCCTCGCTTCCTCACTTAGAACATCTCGTCACAGCGGCTGAGTTGAGGAAGTAAGTTAAATTAATCAAGTTCAATTATGCCGCTATTTTCATTTTCCCATTGGTGGAAATTGGGCTCGTAAGGAGATCCAAGTGATCGAGTAGCATAAAATTGTATGGCACACCTTGGACAAATACAAAAGAAATAAAGAAAAAATATATACATTTATTTTTGGAAAAGCTATTTGAAAAGTGTCATTCCCTTATAGAAAAGTTGATAAGGTTTCAGGGTACAAAACCCATAGAGAATTTGTTATTGTTACCTTTTATTTGTATGGGGAGGCAGTGGCCTATTGGTTAGCAATCAGGCTTACCAGGCTGTAGAAGCTTGATCAGAGACTTGATGAAGAATAGGAAGCTGTGAGTATAAGGGTACTCGTGTGTGTTAGCGAGTGGTAGAGGTGATTGAGGTCAACAGTAGATGCTGATGGAGTTCTTGTATATTTTTTATTACTTACAGTGCTTGGGTGGGAGGAGGGTGTGGGTGGGGTGACAGGAAGGTTGAAGGATCAGGATCAGATACTCGTCCTTAGAATATGAAAAGTGTCACTCAAGTATTTAGGCTTTTGCAAAATGTTAAAATCTGGTCACACGAGCCGTTACCGGTGCAGGATCTGGCAACAAGCGAGATTTTTTTTTACATATTTTTGTTGTCCCTTAGCCAGTACCCTTTTAAAATTATAAAAAATATATATAAACTCTTTTCCAGTATGTTGGAAACATTCTTGAATTAATTTACTAATGGTACTAGCTATAACAATTTATCATTGGGTCTTCAACAAGGGTTAAATGCATGCAAGTTAGACTCACAATTATAACCTTTCAACGTATTCCATTCCTCCCTCCACGTGTAAGGCATGGTGAGCCTGCAAGGCGGTGGTTAATACTTCAAAGGTTAGGTTAGGTGTCAAGATACTACTGTCCTATCTTGCATTGCATTATCATGTTAGCTTGCTATGACTTGACTTCTTTTCTTTCTAAGATAATCCCAATTTATTTTATTGTCTGTGTTGTGTTATGTTTTTACATCTAGTGATATAAGTAATATTAGTTATAATTAAACAAATTTTATATTTTTTATCTTTGTAATCAACTTTTTGATGGTTTTTTTTATATTAATTAACATATATAAATAGTTCTAATTTTGAAACAAACATTTTGTGTATTGCTGTCAGAATTATTCTAGTCTTTTTGCTCTCCTCTGACAGACATTACATAATTATATCATTATTTTTTACTATTACTTAGCTAACTGTACTTACCTTTGTGTTCCTTGTGATGCAGTGAGCCTTGAGAGTCTTGAGTCTTGAGTCTCGAGAGTCTTGAGTCTTCCTTGCATCATTCCATGTCAGACCTTTATGGGTGTTCCTTTATATTTCAGTAGAATCACCCTGCCCCTCACTGTGGAAGAGGTAGGTTCTGTGGGCTGTGTTTTAAAGTAGTAATAGTATCTCTCTCTCTCTCTCTCTCTCTCTCTCTCTCTCTCTCTCTCTCTCTCTCTCTCTCTCTATATATATATATATATATATATATATATATATATATATATATATATATATATATATATATATATATATATGTGTGTGTGTGTATATATATATTATCTGCACACACTTTCCAGTTCAATATTGTATAGTAATTCTTTGCCAATAATGAGTTCTTTCTCCGACCACATAATTTGCTTTTGTGTACGTACTTGGTTTTATAAGTTTGTAGATTAATTCCAATTCACAAGCTGTATCGCTTTAGCTCATGTTGCGTTTCTACAGCTTGTGATTGGCTGTAGCGACCTTGTTCTCCTTCCTATGTGCATGTATTGATTTCTTAAACTTGCTGTATTGTTAATGGCTGGAAACTTGATTGTGGTATTGTAATGTTTTCAATTGTAACAGTATCTTCATCGTTCCCTCCCTTCCCCATCATGGATACATACAACATTTAATTGAGGCATCATTATAAAAAATCTAAACCTGCGCCAATAACGGGTTAAAGAAGTCTTCCATCTTAGCCTCTATAAAGCCTATCAGTGCTGCAGGTTTGTGATGTAAAAAAATACATCAATGTTCTGTAAATAGTACTCGCTCTCTCTCTTGCTCTCTGTCAATAATATATGTTATTTTTATGATTGTGTTATAAGATTATGTACTAAGTTAGCTTTGTGATTGATATTTGCTCACATTTATTCCCATGATTCTTAAATAACAGCTAAAGAAAAGTTACTGCTGATGCAAAATCACAACTGTCCCACACTTGTTTGATTGACTGATTGATTACAGGTAACCGAGAAAACTAAAGGAAATTAAGTAATATCTCTAATTGATTATTATTGATTATTATCTTGCACCTTAAGTTTGTTTTTTTATTATTATTATTATTTTTTTTTTTTTTTTTTTTTTTTTTATACACACATTAGTTAGCGCCACCATCCCTCCCTCTATCCCACTCCTCCAGTTGCACTCCACTTCATTCCAAGATGTCTACTTAAATTACTTACAGTACCAAGTGGCGCAGCTGTACAGTGTTGCGGAGGCGAGCAAGAATGAGACAGGAGGAGGAGAAGGCATTGAGGTCTTGAAGAATGAACCCTTTGAAAACTATCCTCTTCTGGGGGATGAATACAGCAAGGGACAATACACCTATAAAATATATCATCTTAAGAGGTAATTATTATTAACTTATTACAGCAAGAATGAATCACGTGATCACTACATTGACATAGTTGTACTTTCCTAGTTGTGGTAAAGTCTCCGTATCTATATTTGTCTAGTTTTTCCTTCAATTCAATTCCTTCTTTGCCATTATCACATATGCAGGAATTAATGTTATTGTTTTATGTGTGGAAGTTCGTTTCTCTTACTTACATCTTGAGAAATAGTTTGTGGTCTGTTAATGTATGTTAGTGTTTTCTTCGGAAGTATTAGTCAAGTTCAAGTTGTTGGAAGTTGAGTTTAACCTTATGCAGCTCCTACTAATGATGACTATTGTTAATCCTCACCTTCTCCCCCACCAGCAAAGTGCCAGCCTTCATCCGTCTAATGGCACCAGAAGGCTCGCTGGAGATGCATGAAGAGGCGTGGAATGCTTACCCTTACTGCCGAACCATAATTTCTGTGAGTTGATCCATGTGGACCAAAATGTTGTTACTATGGCCAGTATATGAGTCAGTGCTATAAAGTGCTGTATAGTTGTATGGATTAGAGATAAATTCAGTATTGTTTTAATAGCATGTTATAAGGTGTCAAATATGATAATCAGATGACAGGAATAAGGTAAGTGTGATGAACCAAATGTGATTACCTTTGGCCATGGCGGGGAGGTCAATTCATGTTGTATGTATTGAATCTGATTATTTATCTTTAACTAAATTATTTTTAGCATATTTATTGATTTAAGTATTGAATTTTGACGATCTTTTGTACATAATATATTGAAGTGATCAAAATTAAGTTAGTGTTTGCATTCCATGGCTGTACATACACACTGGTTATTATTTGCATCAGTCAAGCAAGTGATATTGTAATCCTGTCCAGCATCAAAAGCAGGTGGAGCAGCTTCCAGTTAGTTACGTCCTATGCTAGCTTCTGTCAATGCACTGACTATGATATTTTATACCTATTGAGACCAGACAAAATTTAAGGAGCTACTACTGTGTTTGCTAAGAATGAACTGTCTTGAGTATTTGCAGCATAAAGAATTGCATTAAATTAACTAATACTCTGGGTTACTTAGCATCTCTTGATCCAAATATTTCCTCCTCAGTCCTTCCCTCTTGTGTGTTCATTTATTATTTGTATGTGATGTGTTATAATATTTTTACAATCAGTTGCCTTTCAGAACCCCGGGTACATGAAGGAAAATTTTTACATTACGATAGAGTCACTTCACGTCCCAGATGACGGGGAGTCTGACAATGTGAGTGAGTGAGGCTTGTCGGAGACGAGATCACATCCTTGCTGCATGGCCTAACCTAACCTAACTCTTATTGCCAACCTTGCTGTCTAAACACTCATCTTGATCTAACACTCTATACTCAATCTATGCACAATCAACATTCATCCTAAAAACAACACTACTACTACATTATTGTCTTAGATTCTTCTTATCTACATTGAACATTCAACATTCGCTTTGCATAATAATATAGATGCATGTTTGTACAGTGAAAGCAGGAGTATTACAGTCGAGCACATGTAATCACCATAACTTAGACTTGGTGTACTGACTGCTACTCACCCAACAAACACCTTAATTGCTTGTTTGTTGCTGTGCTTCCATTACTAATCCAGTCCATTGCCTGTCTCATTATGTTGTTCTAACCTAACTTATATTCACATTCTTTTGCAGACGTGTTATGCCAACTGTTCTCTCTATGCCAGGCTGGAGTTTGCATCCCAAGTAGAATGTGTTGTTGGTGGTTTTAACCATTAATTAGCATGCATACTATTTCTATACCACAATATTAGACTAGTGCTTGTACTGCTTGATTGATTAAGTTGCCTTCCTATGCATGACAGAATCCATCCTACATGAAGAAAAACTTTACTCTGACTTTGGAATCAATGCATGTGGCTGACAAGGGAACGCTTGAGAATGTGAGTCTCGGCTGTGTCTCTCTTGCCCCTTGCTTGCCCTCCTTTGTCCTTTCCTTGCTAGTCTTAGTCATTCATTCAATATTTTCATTTTGCTTACTTAAATGATGATAAAAAAAATTTGTTGTACTCTAAACTGTAAAATATAATGGTATAAAGTTAGGGTTGAGAATAACTTTGTTCATGACCCAATAGTTGCTTCATAAAATAAGACTGAATGAATGACTAAAAGAATCCATGATATTAAAATGTTTTGTGCTCCTCTTTAGGCTCACAGACTAACGGAAGAAAAACTCAAAGTAAGAGAAGTGGTGCCGATTGACATTGCCAACGATCCCGTCAAGCCCTCAGACTACAAGGCCGATGAAGACCCAGCCAAGTTCAAGTCCGAGAAGACTGGCCGGGGTCCCCTGCAAGGCCCGCAGTGGTGGAAAAAGGTTAAGCATCTTAGGTTGATAAGTGTTAAAAAGTAATGCATGGCTGGTAAGGGTAATGATAATATAATGGCATTTCAAGGTATTAGGGTTTGTTAATACCATAACAAATTCAATGTTAAAGCATCCACAAGGTACAGTGCTCCCTCCAATTTTGTGACCAAGACCAATCTCCATCTCTGCAAGCCCAGGTACAGGAAAATGGTCATTTGAATTGATTTTCTTATGGATAATAATAATGTTTATGTTTTTTTATATTTTTCTTTATTGTAGGATGTATAATTACATGTATTTGTGTACAAACAAGGGCAAATATATGACTAAAATCACCACAAAATTAATTAATCCAATTTTGTGAATTCGCGTTTAGCGGCCTGTAATGTCGACCAATTTCACGCAAAATTGTAGGAAGCACTGTACTGCATAAGGTTCTCATTTACTGACTAGCCATGAAAGAGTTGATGCCTACAAAGTTGAGTTGATATAATGTTCTCTATAACAAAACTCACACAAGACCAGACCACAATTTGAACCCCAGGCTGTCACTTTGACGTATGTATGTATTAATTTTCTTCCTCTCTCTCGTGGTTCTCAGTGTGACCCCGTGATGACCTGCTACAAGTTGGTGTCGTGTGAGTTCAAATGGTTCGGCATCCAGACCAGGATAGAAAAGTTCATAATGGACGCTGAAATACGGCTTTTCACCAACTTTCACAGGTAAGAAAGGAAGGAAGGAAGGAAGAAGTGAAGCTAGACAGAGATAGATAGACAGACAAACAGACACACAGATAGATAGATAGACATACAAGCAACACAAAGAATGATGATGTAAGGTGTGAGTCCTAAAAGAAAGAGAGGTTTTATGAAAAAGAGAAGAAAAAAAAAATCTCCATATCAATTATTTACCAAACTTGCTCAAGGCTTACTGTAGACCGGTTGATCGTAAACTTTCAACTATGTTCTCTCCAGGCAAGTGTTCTGTTGGATGGATCGGTGGCACGGGATGGACATGAATGACATCAGGCGGCTGGAAGATGCAACTAAAAGTGAACTAGATGAGGTGTGTAGTATTATTATTCTCTCTCTCTCTCTCTCTCTCTCTCTCTCTCTCTCTCTCTCTCTCTCTCTCTCTCTCTCTCTCTCTCTCTCTCTCTCTCTCTCTCTCTCTCTCTCTCTCTCTCTCTCTCTCTCTCTCTCTCTCTCTCTCTCTCTCTCTCTCTCTCTCTCTCTCTCTCTTTGTTTTCTTCTGCTTATTCACTCCACCTTCCTGGGATTTACTCCTTGAATTCTATCCCATTTATATATATCTTATGGACTTGGATCCAATTATCTTTCTTTGTAAACAGTGCAGATGCGATGTGTAAGCTTTTCTGTTATTCCTCAATCACTCATTCCATTTATATTGTAGATTAGATTTTTTTTTTTCTTTTACATATATATATATAGATTGGTTTCCACCTTTTATTGGTTCGTGTATTAATTTTGGTTCTCTCGTACTTTTTTCAGCAACGTCAAACGGGTAATGTGCGAGGTACTAAAGGCGATTAAGCTTCCAAAATTTTTCATTATTATTATTATTTTTTTATTGTTATTATTTTTTTTCTGGGTGTGATTAGCTAAGCTCTCTGTTTCTTCAAAAGGATGTTGATTTGATTACATCCATACATAGTAAATAAACTCTTTGTATTGCAACACCACCTACACCTACTACTCACTTATTTGTATTAGAAATTGTATAGCTAATTATCATGTCTACACTAGATTTTCAAAGGAAATTTGATGAATTGGTTTTTGAGTCGTCCATAAACTGATTAATTACTCACATTAATAAGTGAACCATTTGTGCCTAATAAGAAAAAAAAACTTCCAATAGCCTATTATATGTGCAGCAATGTGGGTAGAGAGAGAGAGAGGAGAAGAAGGAGAGAGGGAGGAGAAAGAAGAAAAAAGGAGAGAAGAGGAGGAAAAATATTCCAAATGAACCAACTCAATCTGTACTACTTATGTGATTATGGCAACTGAATGTAAGCATGCTGATAAATAATATAATAGTACATGGCTGCTATGGTTGTGATGCAGGGAGGAGGAGAGGGAAGGCGAGGTAGTCAGTGTTGTGGACTCAGTGCCGAGAATAGGTATGGCTCAGAACTATAGGTTGTATCATGAATACCTGTTTAAAAGTAGACTAGGAAATTAGATGAGAACTGTATTTGCTCAGTGACCTACTACTACTACTACTGTCTTGTTGCCTCTATGGGTATTCCTAGCGGTGGTGAGTTAGGAAGGGTAAGTGTGGTGAGTTCAGCACATTAATAAGATAACTAACTTGATTACGTTGTCAGTAAATCATTATCAGTTTTTCTTAACACTTTCCCAGCATCACACATTTGTTTGTTGACATTGAATGTTTAGTGCAAAGTAAACAGTTATAGGTCATTCATTCCCTACAAGCAAGGGCAGCATAACACTGGATAGATGAAAACAGGTTAGACAAGTTTGCTAGACAATAGACAATTACGAATTCCATGTAATTTTTTTTTTTTTTTTTTTTTTTTTTTTTTTTTTTTTTTTCTTTTCTTTTATTAGCAGTATGTGAGAGCATTACCTTCCCCTTTGCTTTACTCAGTCATTCAAGAGGCCATCTAGCTTGCATTCATTGAGTGGATTCAGCATCTTGAGTTAATATGATTCCAGTAATTCATTAATTCACTTCTTCCAACAACAGTATGTCCAGTTTTATAATATGCAATTACACATAGATAATGCTTCTCCACATTGGAAATATGCTTTTCCTTACTCCATATTATTTCCATAAAACAACTGGTGAACTACAAATACTCTATATAAATGCATTTAACGGATGCATTTGGTTTTCTAAAAACCTTGATAAATGTATTGTGATGTGATTGGAGATGATATAAAAGGGTAACATGGATTATAGGCTTTTAAGTTAATTTTAGTGTTTGCGGTCAGGCAAGTTACAATTGTTAAGTAATTTGTTTGGCTCTAGATTGTTGTAATGCTGCAGTGTTATGATCAGTTAGACTTTGGAATTGAAAGAATACATTTTATGTAATAATAAATTGCTTTTTTTTTTCTTATATTTTTATAAGGTCGATCTATAATTTTTTGTATAAGATCAATGAGCCATGGTAATGACTATATGATATGGAATCAAAACAAAATTTTAAAATCTTATGTAGCTATCACTTTGTTATTTCTTTTATGAAAATTGCATAATGCTGAATCATTCCTTATTACATTTACAATTGGTAAAACAAGAAATATATTCAGTGAGTTACTTAGTGTTTAATAACCAGAAATGATGACAGAATGAGGCATTCCTATCTCAACTCAACACGGAAAAAGAAAAAAATTTACACAAGAAAAAGAAAATCGCAGCTGGAAGATGAATGTGAACGATTCATTGTTAATTCATAAATTCAAGATTCATCACCTGGTATAGCGTAATTGTCAAATTTATCTATCTATATACCAGACCTACATTGCCCAAAGGGGACGTAGCCAACACAAGGCTTATACACACACACACCTATCATCTACTGGCTACTAGATCAGAAAACATTACATTGCAGTTAGCAAGTTGAGAAGAGCAGTCAGCATGAAAATAGTGGTAGAAGATAAATACAGATGCAACATTGATAGACAAAGATGCAACACTACAGTAACACCACTCATTCAATGACAGTTCAGTTCAACAAGGGTTTTGAATTACCACAGCTATTTACAAGTTTATTGAACCAAATCACTACAATATGTTTCACCTCACATGAAAACTTAAATGTTATCCACCTGTGACCTGCATCTGAGCGGGGTTTCCCCTCCTCCTTCGATCGAGTCACCTTGCTGATGATGACATCCTGTGGTTCTCATTTATTACATTCACTTCCACTACCACCTCAAATTAGGATTCAACACTAATATGAAACATTAGCCTTAACCCTCACCAGGACCATATGCCACGTACACCATCAATACATACATGATTCAGTGGAAACTCGAATACTAGGTAATGTGTAAAATGGGGAGGCAGAGAAGAAGGAAAATGAGGTCATGATTACCACTCACTTCTCTAGTGTGCTCAGTCACTACACAACAAACATACTTCTATAATTCTTGCCCTAGTTGTTAGCGCACATTTTTAGTCATTGCAGCCTCTCAAATAAATGTGAAAATGGAGTAAGTGGTGACCGAGGCGGAGCAGCAGCAGCAGCAACAGTAGCAAGTCCTCCCCCGTGACGTAATAGTGTCAAGCCGGCCCTCGTCGTGTTAACACCACTGCACGCCATGCTCGTCAAGGAATTGTAAGTTAACTCATCCCTAGCATTATTCCTTACACCCAGGGACACATGGATATTAAGGAGAAGTCAGTGTGTTCGTTGTGTGGTGGAAGCGAGGCGTGTCCAGCGGCGGAGGGTGAAGAGAAGGTGTTACGTTTCTTCCCGTTAGCCATTTGTTTTGTTATCGAGCTGAGCTCATGGAGTCCAGTGTCCTGTCAAAATGAGGCCAAGGACACTGGTGCTGAACCTTATATGGGGGTGTATGGGGTAGATAATGGGGAGGATATATAGTAAGGGATGTGTGTGTTTGTGTGTGTGGAAGGTATGATCACACCTGCGCTCAGAGCGAAGGAGAAACACCATTGATTGTTTGCAATATTTTAATTTTTTTATTTAATCAATTATTTATCAATTTTTATTCTGTAATGGATAAATGAGAAAGTTGTTTTTTACTGGAGTTTTTCTCATGTGTACTTCAGTTCGCGATGTTGTTCCCAGCTGTTAGTTAGTGTGGTAAGGTCAGGTCAGGGTGGTAGGGAAGGTCAAGGTCTAACTCTAACCTAACATAGGTGACTCCATTATAATCGTAACTATAATGTTGGATGTATAACTATAGGTGGAGTGTGGAATGAATGAATGAAGATAATAGTAATAATAGTTTTGAGAGGAGTAATAATAGTGTGTGGATAGTATTTGTGTATATGTTGCTTACCTTACTTATATAGTATGCCCTTCCTAAGCGTATATATTAAGGGAATTAGCTATGCCTTATCTTATGTGGGTTATAATACGAGTGATAATGTAGGATTCGTTCGTTATCTATCTTCTGATGACACACACTCACTCACGTACAACACACACACACACACACACACACGTAGATAATCTAAATCCATACTAGAAATATTTCTTTTTCATTTGTTTTGTATTTTCATTATAAATAGATTGATTTCTAAAATAAGAAATAGAAAATAATTAATTGCTAATTAAACATGAAGAAAGGAAGTTAGTTGAAGTTAGCCTTGGTTAACCACTATAAAGTTTGGTTCTGTAGTCTTGATTCCACTTAACTTCCTCACCTTATATGTAGTACGTCACCTAATGTTGAAATGCAATAGTAAGTACACTAAAAAAAAAAAAAATCAGACTATCAGTGAGACGGGAGGACCTTAGAATTTTAGGGAAAACTTAATTAATGCAATGTTCACAGTTAATAGATAAGATTCAAGGCCAATCAGAAATTAGAAAAACACTATTATTTTACTTCTTATCAATAATGTTCCAGATAATTTTTACCTGATATATTCTGAGAAGGATTTACTTACAATGTTGGGAGTGATGTGGATATTTTATAATTATTATGGATTCGCAATGGAAGTTAATGTCAAAATGTATCAAAATCTATATGAAATTTGTGTTATTTAGATTCATGTGTATTATTGTGAAGAAGTAAAAATTTGCTTAAAACACTATTACTCATACAGTTTTGTAAGGAAAAAGATCATTGCTTCCTTACCTTACTGTGCCTTCCAAGTTGAAATGTTCATCGGATTACATTAAAACTCCTTCCTGACGTATAGATTTAACTATTGCATGTACAGTGTAACATTATTATTATTATTACTATTATTATTATTACACAGAATTACCTCGTTTTTCCCTGGGTCGCTGTGCCAAGGATTGAAATATTACTTACATGTTTATTTATATCGGTTAGTTATATCATATTGAAAGAAAAATGGTTTTACTGACTGTGATAAAAAAAAAATACAAGGCAAGTTTTATAATATACCTGATCATCTCAGCTCAAAGGCAAAGTTTATTTTTCTTTATATGTTTACTTTTATTTAATCCGCAGGCATATATACATTTTTACTGATAAATGCCGAGTGTTCTTGTAATGTCTCACAACTGACGGGTTTAGGGTTTTGTGGTGAACTAAGTATATCTAAATATCTAGGAGGAGGTTGGGAACTTAAGCGATTCCTCTTCACTTCATTATTACATACATCAATAATTAGTGTGCCATACTAGAAGGGGAGACTGCACTGCTTGTCCTTTGCCTTAATCCCAAGTCAAACAAGGTAGCTTTTTGCCCAGACGCAAGCATGAAATCTGTAACCGTGAAAGGGGTGAAGATTCTGTCGCCTTGAATGAAGCCCTTTATTATAAGACTTAATTTATTTTGCAGTCATTCAGGTGCAGTCTCCAGGGTACCCAGTCCCCCTAAAGTCCTGGGAGGAGAACTGTGCCTTCCATCCCACCCTCCTTGACCTCACAATCAGGAGGAATCTCATCAGTAATCTCCTCCTCCTCCGTACAATGTTAAATCATCTCACCACCTCATCACAGGGCCTGTTCCTTAACCTGGTGTGTGTGTGTGTGTGTGTGTGTGTGTTTAAAACTATATATCCATTCTCGTTTTTTTTATTTATTTTTTTATTTTTTTATTTTTTATAAGGATATCTTGACCCAACATTATGATCATGACACGACTTTGGGTTGAATGAAATTGCTTCCACGTTCATTATTTTTTGGTTGGTTGGGTTGAGTAAAATTTTTTTTAGCTTACCTTTTCAGATGTATTTGTTATGTATTGTATTGTGGTGATGATGGTGATGTAGTGATGCTTTCATAGCACCAAACACCATTAAAGAGAATGATTAGGTTAGTAATCCCATGTTTGTTTAGGTTGCAGGTACAGCTGGGGCATTAATTTTCACCCATAGCATAGCATTGCAATACTAATACTAAAAGCATCAACAGTAGGGAAGTGGAAGATGGTGTAATGGTTAGCATGTTGGCTCACAACCAAGATATTCTAGGTTCTAATCCCAGGTTGGGTGAAGACAAAATGGGTTTGTCTTCTTAAACGCTGTAACCTCTGCTCACCTAACAGTACAATAGGTACAGGAGTAAGCTGAAGGTTTGCGACCTTGCAATAGCAGGAGTGGAAGATTGGAAATCCTATCCTCCTGTCTGTGTGTGTGTGTGTGTGTGTGTGTGTCTGTGTGTGTGTGTGTGTGTGTGTGTGTGTGTTATGCACCAACACTGATGCCCTATGTATTAGTTTTTAAAAATTAAAAAAGGAGAAAGTCCCACTCAAGTATTACAAGGGAGGAAAGTGAGAATATGCTTCAAGCATATGATAAAGGATAGGACAGTGAAGTGAGTGTAGAGGTGATGCGATTAGATTACATGCTATACTCTGGAAATTAAACATCAGTCACACCACATATAGAAGAAAGAAGGCATTCATTAATTACTGCACATATTGTTTATTTATTTATTTATTTAATGTTATTGAATATAGCTTATATTTTGTGTGCATCTTTAGTGTGTATTTCAACTTCACAGAACAGAACAGCTGAGGATAAAAAATAAAAGAATTGATAATAATGTCTTGAAAAATTAAGGAAGATAGAGATAGAGAGTTTACCAGAATGAATCATAAATTTTAAAAAATGAACTGGAAATAAATTAGTCCACGCCACCTCAAGTTTATCAGTGAAGGAGGTGAAGCAGGAAGATAATGAAGGATAAACTTTTCATTTAAATGTATGTCAGTAGTGAAGTGTGGTGGTGGTGGTGACCTACTGGGTGAAACAATGCTAATCAGCTGCCTATCCATCCTTTCTTGGGGCCTAGGGTGAGAGGAGAACAAGGGGCAGTGGAAATAGGTAATGGGTGAGAGCATTGAACAGATAGGAAAGTCAATGAAGGCAGGAAAGTGTTAGGTTAGGTTGGAGAGGGAACATGTAAGTTGGTGAGAGTACAGTAGAGAATAGGTTCTGCGAATGCATTGTGCTAAACTAAACTTGCTCTCATTTCTATAACTTAGAGGTGAAGGTAGACATGACAGATCCTGCAGATAGCGTCAAGGGAAGGATTAGTGACGAGGCAGTAGGAGGGAGATGTCTCCGCTATTGATGAGAGTTTTGCTTACACATGCTGCTTCTCAAAGACTCGACTAAACACTGCTAATCCTTACATAGCGAAGGATATTTAGGACATAGGCTGTCGAGGTGACGTGACTTATGCAATATTTATGTTACTTCTCTTTGAAAGTCTTACCTGTATGTTACTTTTGCTGAGAGGTGGGGATAGTTATGCTAATCTGATAATCACTGGTGAGCGAACGTAATACCTTCCTTTGACCTAATTTGTGTAACTGTGTATGTGTGTGTATGTGTCAGTGTGTATGTCTCTGTTACCACTCTTTAGGTAGTTTGTTAGCCTAGTATATATTAGATAGTTTGTTATAATGAAAAATTCTTAGGTATAATGTATTTTTGGTAAGATGAAAAGTCCTTGAGGGAAACAAGGATTCTTTCTTATCCAACACTTTACAACATTCATCAGATACAAATATATAAATTATGTAATAAACTATATACTGTGTATTTGTAAGAAAATTTATGTGCATTTTAACATTAATTAGTTGAATTACTTGAGTATGTAATTGTATATTGTAAGTGATAGATACACTGATGATAATTGTGTGTATTTCTGCCTCTTTCAGCCGAGTTATCCTGCCAGTCACAGTAGAGGAGGTGAGAAGGAATGCAGTTATTGTATTATTTACTATACTATTATTATTCTTATTCAATGATATTTCATCTTTATATCTCCTGTACTAACTAGTGACAAGGGTTTTAACATTCACATCAACAAAATAAAATAAGAAAAAAAAAAAAAAAAAAAATACATCAGTATATAAGTAATAAGTGTATGGAGTAATGTGACCTATTGTGACCTATTGTTGTGTTGCAGTACCAAGTAGCGCAGCTGTACAGTGTAGCTGAGGCGAGTAAGAATGAGACAGGAGGGGGAGAGGGGGTGGAGGTGCTGAAGAATGAACCCTTTGAAAACTACCCACTACTCGGCAACAGATACAGTAGCGGACAATACACCTACAAAATATACCATCTTAAAAGGTTAGTCAATCACCATCATCATCATACTTGTTATATACCACCATTTCCTCAAATCACCTTAATGTGTGTTCAAAGTTAGGTGTGGGAGTTGGGAGTTTATTTGACAGCACACTTCACTTCAGCATCGAGACACTTGTGAAGACTGCAACATTGTGAGGTATTGACGTTTTGTTATCTGGAAATCTTGACACAGTGGCTTTGTCAGGAGCACATTCCTACCTGCCTGCCTCCTGCCTGCCTGCCTCACTGTCCACCACCCTCCCAGATGATAGTGAAGGCAAGGCAAGAGTTAGGCAGGATGCTCCTAAATGGAATTATGTACTTTTATAACTATTTTTTTTCTAAGTGAGAGGATGATCCCAATGAGTCATAATGATAATAATATATACTTTATTTACCACATTTTATTTTTTTTTGTTGAACAGTGGACGGTGTACATTATGCATTTACAACACACACACACACACACACACTTACAAGGATGTCTAAAACTGTTCACAATCATAGTTATATATATTTCATTTGGATTTTGAAGTACGTATGTATGTATGTTTTGTGGAATATATTTGATGATTATTTTTCTTCGTCATTTCCCGGCAGCAAAGTACCTGGTTTTATCCGCATCCTGGCGCCAGAGGGATCCTTGGAGGTCCACGAGGAGGCTTGGAATGCTTACCCTTACTGCAGAACCATCATCTCTGTAAGTCCTGTTCCCTCACCTTCTTAACCTAAACTTTGTGGACATTAAACATAAGAAAATTAAGAGGCTCCAAAAGGCCTGTTTTCTCATCTTTTTAACTCCTACTTTGTTTCACCACATGAAAATCCAGTTCTCGGGATTTTGAGTGTACATGAACACACTTACACACACACAAACATTTATAAAAAGAAGGCTCAAAATGGTGTTATATTGTCTCAGTAACATTCACATAACATACATTATATAAAAGTAATATTTATGTGTTTAATTTTATATATATTTCATTATTTATACTTATAGCATGTTAACCAGTGTCCAGTTTCATCAAGAAATATCAGTTGTGTTTCAGAATCCCGGCTATATGAAGGAAGGGTTTCACATCACAATAGAAACCCTTCATGCCCCGGGTGACGGTCAGCTGGACAACGTGAGTGGCAGGCAGGCAGGGAGGGAGAGAGGCTTCAGTTGCAGCATGACTCACCTCACCTCACCTCACCCCACCCCATCCACACCATAGCACACTTACTGATGCATTATCAAGGGAAAAGTTCAGGCACCTTACGCACCAGAAAAAAGTTGAGGTACCTTACGCACACCACACACACCTTACCTCTCCCTTGTGGTGTGTTTTGTGTTGCTTCGGAAACACAAGCCTTTTTGGGGGAACGCTTATGTGCATGGTACTACATTGTCTGACTGGCTGATGAAATTTAATATTAATTGTGGCTCCCCATATTAGAATTTGATATGCACAGTCATTGCAATAACTGGATGTAAATGACCTTCAGTACATCCATGCAGTACATTGAAATTTCATGAATATGTAGACACCTCTTGCAATTCTGTGTGCGTTAAGGTTGCATGTACACTTCCCTGAGTAATGTATTTCATGTAAGTGTGTTGGTATTCATGACACTTCCCATAGTTGAAGGCCTTGGACAACAACACTAACTTAACTTGTATGTGAAGGACTGCAGTCTGGGAGGGTAGTGTTGCATCTTATAACTCGCTCTCCTGCACTCATTGATTGAACAGTGCAATGCATTGATTTTTTTTTTTTTTTTTTTTTTTTTTTTTTTTTCTTCTTCTTTGTTTCCTAACACCTGAAACTTTACCTGCAGCTTCACGTGTTTGCATTAACTTATATTAGTGTGTGAAGTTGTACTCACTCACTCACTCTTCCTCCTCCTCTCCAACCTGCAACTTACAACTTAGTGGAAATGTTTCAGCTGGGAAAAGTTACGCCACACTGATCCTCTCACCAACTCACGTGTAAATTAACCTCACAATTGCAGCTGTTCTCATAGAATCTTTGTCTTTTCTTCTTGTTTTGCATGACAGAATCCTGGCTATATGAAGAAAAACTTTATCATTTGCATTGAGACTCTTCATGCACCTGATATGGGAACCATGGAAAATGTGAGTCTGTTTTACTCATTTTATGGTTTGGGAAAAGTAAAAAAAAAAAAAAAAAAAAAAACAACTAATGCATGCATGTTATGTTAATAATACCTGTTTCTTTAATTAATGTGTTTCAAAATTGGGAAAAAAAGGGAACTTGAATTGAATCTATCTATCTTTTATTCTTATTCTTTCCATTTCTCTGTGTTAAGTTGATATGAATTCCTTGTTTAAGTGATAGTTAGTTAGTTTGAGTGTCCTTGGATATGAGAGAGAGTTATTATATGCAGTGTAGTTATACGAGTGTTACCATTACTACTTTGGTTATTCATTCCAAGTTTAGCGTCAAGGAATACATACACATTCTAAAATACACACACTTCCACACAACATTTTTTCTACAAGCTTTAAGTTAATGAGTCAGTCTGTTGCTCGATTCATACTGTTGACAAAATCCGCTATTCATTTATATGAGATCAAACAATTGGCATAAAAAGCACCACACTTTGCCTTATACAGATGTTTAGATGAACTGACTACTGAAAAAACAATAATTTCTATAAAACAGTAGTCAATACATGTGTTAAATATTAGAACATAGTGGATTCATTTAAAAGAATATTATTTCCCCACAACACACACACAAGTAAGAGACTGCCACTACCCAGAAAGTTACATATACTTATTATCATTTAGAACAAAATGCAGCATGACTGAGCAGTGAGTATCTCGTTTGATATATCCTTGACCAGTCACTATAGAGACATCATTCACTGCCACTAACACTCGGCACTGCAGTCCTCACATATTGCCTCATTACACTGCCAAACCATCCTGCTGGTGTGCCATTGCTGGAGCTTCTTGGCGCTGTGATTCAAACCATCGCTCATGTTATGTTCATTGCTTCTCCTCTCCTCCAGTCTCTCTCTTGCTTTGCCTTCAATTGGTAGTGTTCAGTTTTTAAATCTGAAGTTTTATAATTCTTAGAGGAAGGAGATGGAAGACTTTCTGGAAATGTAATGTCTATCTCCTTTTTTTTTTTCTATTGGCTAATGCATTTTTCTAGTATGTTTTCCTGCATTTTTGAGCATAGTCTCCTTAGATTATTAATGCATGTTTGCCAGATGCTTTTCATGATTCTCTTAATGATGAGACGTTCAATATACAGACTGTTATAGTAAGTGCTAACTAGCTTGGATCTGCTCTGCTGCAGTAGAGGAAGGTGTGAGTAGTGTTGATACAGTAGTAGCATGTCAGCTCAAGGAGAAGTGAGCCTCATCAACAATGCCGTAAATCACATGCTTCCATTTGGCTAAGTAACGTAACTTTTGTAGAAGTGGAAAATTGAAGTATAGATTTTTTTTTTTTTTTTTTTTAAATCATGGTACATACATTGCAGAATAATATATTTAAAGCAACACACAAATTGTTCAATACAAAAAACAGCAACAGCACTGTGATTACAAAACTAAACTAAACAGCTACTTAGTGTATACAACAGTGGAAGAAGAAATTTACATACATATATCAAGACAAGAAACAGTGATATGTACATACATACTATACACTCTTCATACAAAGTACTACAGGGATCAGTTAAAGCAAAGACTGGACCAATATAGATACGGAAACAGGACCACACATGTAGCTCAGGCCCTGCATACTACAATTAGGTAAATACACACACACACATACAGAAGACTATAGAAGAAAAAAGAAATGCACTTAGATAATCAGTAATAGTCTTTTCTCGAACACTGTTAAGGCAAAATTTTAGTGTATTCCATTGTTACTACACTCTTACAGAAAGTTTCCAGAGAATGTAAGACACGATATTGATTGTATCTTTAAATTAGCCTATTAGTTTGAAGTAATGGCTTTTAAATTAGGTAATATAATGTATACTTTGAGTCATTGATGTGATTTCCTTTCCCTTACCTTAGGCTCACGAACTGACGGGAGAAAAGTTTAAGCTTCGGGAAGTGGTGCCGATTGACATCTCAAATGATCCCGTCAAAACTGCAGACTACAAGGCAGATGAAGACCCCAACAAATTCAAATCTGAAAAGACCGGCCGAGGACCCTTGATAGGACCTGCGTGGTGGAAAAAGGCAAGTTGTCGACCATCTGTTTCTAGAATTATTTAATTATTATTAAGGATAGAATTTCATGTTTTCACGTATGATTGGAAGTGACGTGGAGTACAACAGTATTTTCAGACCAGTGTGATTACGAGTGTTATGTTTTAACAGATTACTTCTTTTTTTTCTAGTGTGACCCCGTGATGACCTGCTATAAACTAGTGACTTGTGAATTCAAATGGTTTGGCCTTCAGTCTCGTGTGGAGAAATTTATCCAGGATGTTGAACGCAGACTTTTTACAAACTTCCATAGGTAAGTGTGTTTTAGTTTTTTTATTTATATTTTCATTACTCGGAAATCTGTTTACATCTTTTTATTTTCATTTCTGGTACATGTAATGACTTGTGTTGTTTGTTTGTTTGCAGGCAAGTGTTTTGTTGGATGGACAGATGGCACGGAATGACAATGGAAGACATCCGCCGGTTAGAGGACAAAACTAAACAAGAACTCGATAAAGTGCGTACCAGGGTTAGATTGTTACCAATTATCTCAGGGCAGTCAAACATTACCATCTTAAGATTAATATTAATGGAGGAAAGAAGGAGTAGAATATTGATACTTTTGATAAATTAATTAATGATAATGCAACAACAAGACATCATAAGTGACTACTAAAATTATAGTTTGAAATGATTTTTTGTTTGGTCTAGTCTTATCTTGTCTTCACAGATGCATTTTTTTTCTTCTTCTTCTTTTTACCCCTACAAGGCATAGCAAATCTAGTACTGTATATATATATATATATATATATATATATATATATATATATATATATATATATATATATATATATATATATATATATATATATACATTAACTACTCTCATCATCCATCCATTCTGCTTCTCCAAAATATATTTCAACTACATACTTGCATTCTACACCTTTGAAATGATGTTAGAGATTTTATTATGTTTGTATTAATGAGAAAATAATATTAAGTATTATTCTCTTCCAGCAAAGAAAGGTTGGCACAGTACGAGGCACCCGGAGCGAGTAAGCCAGTCAGTGAGTCAGTATTCCAGACTATTATGTAGCTGTTGCAAGAGGACGGCAATGCAATGCTTGTAGAGTAAGTGTGTTGTGTTGAGGGAAGGTTGAGTGAGGTGATGCTGGAAGGTCCCCATTGTAACACAGCCTTGGAGGATGGAACAGTTACTTTAATGCACTACAGATCAGTCAGTAGTTGTTGTGGTTAGGTTTTACTGTATAAAAAAAGAGTTAATATTAATGTATTATTGATATGAACTATTTGTTGGGATAAATTATAAAGTGACTAGGGAGATATTTATTATGTAAGACATATCCTATTAGTTGATGTCCATGTAGCAACAAAATCAATTTTATTATTATTATTCTGATTCTCAAAATATTTCATTTTTATTATTATTGTTATTGTTATTATTACATTATTATTATTATTGTTATTATTATTATCATTCTTATTCTTATTGTTGTCTTCTAACAAATACTGAAATTATTTGATAGGAAGACATGATATGATGTCAATCTGTACATTAGTCCCACTGTATAGTATTCAGGAATGGAAAATGCTCATAACATACAGGGTGTGTGCAAAGTTGTGCTGTTGTTGTTTAACCCGCTAAAAGTACTGTAGTAAACATGTATTAGTAGTAGACAACCCAAATGGGAGGTAGCTTCACTAGACCTACAGACACACTCCACTTCCACTCCCTCACTCACTCCTGTCTGTACCTGATACTAAAGGATACTATACTACATCACCTCTTACCTTGCATACAGTTAATTTGATACATTGATTTATAAAAGTATTAGTTGCATTAAAACATCTTGCAGCCGTGAGAGACACATTGACAAACCTTCCCAACGTCCAGCATCTTGAGATTCATTAGTTGAGGTTTACTTTGTGATTCGTCGTGTGATCTTGATGGCAAAATTGACTCCTCTTTGCTTTATGAATTAAACAAACCATACATAGAAAATATTGGTAATTCTACTGTGCTACTGAGTGATACAGTTGAAATGCAAGACACTGTCACTAAGGTTAATGATTCTATATGTTATATATATATATATATATATATATATATATATATATATATATATATATATATATATATATATATATATATATATATATATTTACTATATTACAGTTCCTTTGATCATAATAAACTGTCACCCACCACCACACATGTTGAAATTTGGATTAAAGTTGATTTCAAACCTAATTTTTTTATACATTAAAGGGTACTGGCTAAGGGACAACAAAAATACGTTAAAAAACAAAATCCCGTTTGTCGCCATGGAAAAAAGATAATGTTCTTTCTGGCTGCATTCAAACTCAACAGTGGTGAATGCTTACTAATATCTTGTCTCCCAATCAGTAAACGAGAGTAGTAAAGATACAGCAGTGAAGATGAGATTTTTGGGCCAGAAAGGAAATTGGTGACTGTCGAGTAGCAGTAAAAAGTATGAAGAAATAGAAGCTAATGATAGGTGAGGGGATAGGAGAGGAGGGACAAGAGATGTAACCTCCTATCCTCTGTTACAATGATAGATGACGGTGGTGCTGAAGTATCATTTAAAAATACTTGAGAAAATTTACATAACAGCCATCTGCTCCAACTACTGCTTGGGATATATGCAAGGTTTGGGAAGGAAGGTTAGGCAGTGTTCACTTTTGTAGTAACTCCCATTCCACTTTGTATTGACGCAGGACTATTCACAGGTCGTAAGAGTAGGGGCTTCAGGTTACCCCATACCCTCCCCTCCCCTTTGCTTCCCCTTCTACCACACTACCACACCCCTTTTTAACTTTCACTTATTCCACTTTTTATTCATTTTTCTTATTCCAATTTTTTATTCGTTTATCTCTTATGTGTGTGTTTCTAATGCTGCCACACACACATACCACATCCTTTCAAATCATTCCAGACCTAGTACTGTGCTGGGTTGTGACTTAGCGGTACTATCCAAGCTTGCTCCCACATGAATACATAATATGTTGACTCACTCTCTCTCTCTGATGTATACATGTGCATGGTAACCTTTAGCGGGTTAACAAAACATTGCAATGAAACAAGAAAGGTATTTTTCGCATGATTCATGTTAATAAAGTCTGTTTTACTGTATGTACTGGAACATGTTCACCTTTAGTGGCCTGTGACACTTGTAAGCGACTCCAATACTGTTAATTTCCGGTGCCAATGATGATCCATGTATGAAGTGTTTGTGTGTGTTAGGAACATAAACCTGGAATATCTAGTCCTTGATAAATATTTGAACCATAATAATTAAGAAGTGATGAGACAATGGCCTGTAATGTTGATACGCCCAGTAAGTTCTTGCCGGAAAAGTATGTAGTGATCTTGTGTACAGGTTTGTGTGTACTGTTGATCTTTGCAGCTGCAGTTGACTTGAACATAACCTGTAGACTGTAGGTTTGCACAGGGACACCACATGGGATCACAACAACAAGCATCTTGACATTATTAAGAGAGAGTCAATCCTGCCACCTGTCCTTACAATCTATGAAATGACCTCTTAGTGCTGAGCTTGCAGGGAAGATTGAGATTGTTTCAATAGTGATTGATTAATAGTAGAGGTTGATAGACAGATAAATGGGTACTGTGGGCTTTCTCCTTATTCAAGTTTGACAATACAATAGTAGTGTACTTTCACTTTTAGTTTGGGATTCAGGCGGTGTACATAAAGCTTGATAGCAGTGTAAATGACGTGAATGGTAGCAAAGAATACGATTGAGGTGATTTAAAAAGCCAAAGACATTCCAAAGGTTAGTAGAGAGAAATTAATATGTGAACATCACCGATTAACTATGTTACATCAGCCTTACTTACCTTCTCACATCAGTTCCTTTTGGCCTGCGTGGAGAAACAAGGATAATAGGGAGGATGCGAGATGTGCAAGGGTGAGGTTTGCTAAAAAAAAGATAGGAAGGTCCATTATTTCATTGTAGGAGCTGGTGAGGTTTCCAGCATAAGTCTGGTTGGTCTGCTACAAGCTATAGAGGGAGTCGGTAATCTGCTGTACCTTATGACAATATGATTCTACCTAGCACTGGTGTAAAAATCTCCACTACTACTACTACTAACACGATGGCTGTGCTCAGGGCGCTGTTTATTTTTCGTACACTTGAAAACAATTAATACAAAAATAATAAAATATATGAGGGAAGGTAAAATTAAATTAAAACACCATCTTTGGAGAGCTATTTCTGAATTTATATTGTATTGTATAAATTAGTTTTTTGAGTTTGTAAACCTTGGAAGTATAAACAGCAGTCTACTGAACACACCCATCCAAAAAGTGTTCATACAGACATAATCTTGCCTTTTTTGAGTGTACTGCAAAGCATGTCAGTCAGTCAATAGCATCAAGGTGGAAGGAAGGCCACACACACATCTTTTTTTATCATTTATTTGATTTGATTTGATTTTTAATTAATTTATTTTTTTCGCTACTTCATTCTTCACAACAACTAAACTAAACAATCATTGCACAAAGTTTCAAGCACATTTTTCAGAAGGAACATTTTTTTGATCCAGCTTAGTTTCAGTCTTGTATTTGGTTCTCAAGTCACATCGCCTGCTTGGCATATACAATGTTTCATCTGATGGCAAGACAAAACAGCATCAGTCTGGTAATAATAGGATGCATTGTAGTAGTGTGAGCCTCTGTGGGTATGCTATGCCGAGCTATGCCATTATAGGATTGGCTTGGTAGATGCAGTGTAAAGGCAAACCATTTTATTTGTCCTGTGTTTTGACAATATTCCTCTTGTTATGTCAATTATTAGAGGTAGTTCAATAGGGCAATTTTACAAAATGGCAATCAAAAATATTTCAGCACTTAATCTTCATCAGACAACTGCGTTCTATGTAATGCACACACACACTCTGAGGTGATGCTTGTCACTCTTAATTTTCATCCCATTTCATTCAAGGTTTTATTTTGTCACCACTGATCTTTTAAGTTTGTCAGGGTTCAAAATTTTGTATGATTTACACTCCCAGTAACAAGTATATGCAATGCAGGATTACAATTCAAGCCAAGCCATTTTGTATATAAAAAAAATAACTTGTACGTATAATTTTTAAAAATTTGTCATAAGAATTGGTGTTACGTATTTTGCTTGATTGAAGTTCCGGTGCAAATGATTGAATTGAAGGTTCCTCAAGTGTTTAGTGGACAACTCTTGACCATACACATGTTTAGCTTAGAAAGGAATTATGTATAAAGAGGTTATACTGAACCAATACAATGCTTTCATGTTAGTAAGAAGCTTGAAGTGTATGTAGGGATTCAAGTCTAGTATAATAATGGTACTAACAGTTTGCTTGGCCACACAGAAAGGAGTTGAAATAGCTGTGGCATTAGACATTTGTGGAAGACTAAACCATATTTTTTTTCTAAACATGCAATAAATATTTTTCTCTGATACAATAGAACATGTTTGTAGTTGTGGGCCCAGTAGGAGGTTGTTTTAGACGGGCAGTTGAGTGTGAATGAAGGTACGTACATAGCAGGTCAGAAGTTGTTGATTGTGTTGAAATCTTACACTATTAAAGGTACTAACACTAACTAGAGATAGCGAGCGATCTCTCCAATAGACAATTAATTATTGCATCAGTAAGGATTTTATTGAAGTATTAATTGTTAAGTAAAAAGATAGTTGTAGACTTATATAAGTGTTATCATAGCCAAAGTACTGTTTGTATTTAATATTATATGATTATTTTACATTAAGCTTCTATTATCATTATTATTATTATTATTATTATTTTCATTATCATATTTTTGGTTATTTTGATTATAATTTAATGAACATTTCTAATGAAAAATGCAACTATGTACTAATACAAGTATAGGTTTCATTATAAAGGTTGTGTGATTATATATATATATATATATATATATATATATATATATATATATATATATATATATATATATATATGAACACACACATATATATATATATATATATATATATATATATATATATATATATATATATATATATATATATATATATATATATGAACATATATATATATATATATATATATATATATATATATATATATGAACATATATATATATATATATATATATATATATATATATATATATATATATATATATATATATATATATATATATATGTGTGTGTGTGTACATATATATATATATATATATATATATATATATATATATATATATATATATATATATATATATATATATATATATATATGTGTGTACATATATATATATATATATATATATATATATATATATATATATATATATATATATATATATATATATATATATATATATATAAATTCTCACCACAAGAAATGCTGCTTTATGATGATGTGATAGTCTTAATGAGAACATAAACAGTCTACATTCATTTTAGGTTGAAGAAATAAGTAACATTGGAAACAGAAAGTACAATACTAATGGTAACATCAATGTAGTACTGTACTATGCAGGATTTGTACTTATGTTCTGACTGAAGCAGTGCTTGGGGTTGTGTGTGCTATTGTGCTATGTGCTGAGTGCTACATGTGCTCCCAGACACCCCTCCCCCCACCACACCACACCAGGAGGCTTACAAATCAGCACCAGCAGTCAGGGATTATTGTTATTATTCCATTGAACGTTTAAGAAAGTGAATGCTAGTGTGGATTGAGCTGGAAATAACCCGGAAGTATGATGATGTGTGGACGGCACTGAAAAGATTTTGTTTTTATTCTCTTATTTAGGCTTACTTACCTTGCATCTTGTCTTGGTTGAAGGTGAGGGAAGGTGGCCGACCTCTTTCTTTCTTTGGCTTGGTGAAACATTATATTATGTCCTTAGTAATAGCTTGCCATGTCAAGGCTGTTGTTATAGGTTTAATGAGTTGTTTTATCATTGATTCAAATGTATCATCACGTGTTGTTTGAAAGGGGACCCCGCTGCGTTTATGTGACGAATGTGTATATACACTTAAATATTTGTGATTGGGGACATCATATTGTTTTGTTTTATGTATGTGTGTGTGTGTGTGTGTTCATATATTTATACACATACACACACACATGCATATATATGGTTACCATTTTTGCACCACCTAAAGCAAACCAAACTCTAAAATTAAAAATGCAAAACCAATTATTTTAGCTTGAGAGTTTCTAGTTTTGTTTCTCTTTAAAATCTGACCACCTTGATCCACAGTATTTTTTTTTAATTTTGTATGTGTATGTATTATATTAACCTACTCTAAGAATGTGCACTCATACACACACACACACACACACACACACACACACACACACACACACACACACACACACACACATACACACACACACCCTCATCAGTATGTCATTACAGTTTACTTCTATAATGGTGATGACTTGAGTGAAAATGACTGTTACTTAAGGGAAGGAAAGTAAGTTAAGTTGACCTACCTTTGTACTGCCTCTCTGCCTGTAGTTAATGTGAATCAGTAGTAGGTGTTAGTGACAAGGTAGCAGTATAAATAAGCAGAGGGACAGTAGGAAAGAGGTCATTTATTTTCCCTGCTGTAGGTCATTTATTTTCCCTGCTGTGTGTGGCAATCATTTTACCACTTAAAGTCAATCCACTATTATACATGTAAGTCAAAGTTAATTAAGTGTTGATGAGGCTGATGTTATACATATATAGTCACCCAGGTGTGTTGTGTTTTGCTTTTTTTTTTTTTTTTATGGGAATCAAGCAGTCAATATTTTTTTTTTTTCCCCTTTCCAAACATTTATCTATCTATCTATCCCTGGCATTGTTTGTTTATCTTGTATGCCAATTTGGAAACCTAACAAAAATGGTGATCATTCATATATGTCTTTTTTGAAACTCCTTTCATTAACAAATGTGTAGTGTGTGTAACATCCATCATGGAATTAAGTGAACCAATGCTTTAATAAAACTGCATAATTTTATTCTAAAAAAAATATATAATATAATATAGTATTATACATACATAAATGAAAAAAAAAATTATATGAAAGACATTTTTTTCTACTATATATTAGATTATAATCATCCTTGTGTAAATCTCTCAAATATTTTTATAGTAGACAAAATTGTTATTATTAGGTTAATATATTTTAATTGATTTCATTATATTGTGTGAGATATGAAACAACAGCAGCTAGTGAATGGACATAGCAAAGCAAGCAAAACATGTGAGGTCGTAATTCCGTTTGAACACACCCTGCTAGCTAGTCTGTGTTAGTGAGACAACAATGCTACCGTGTTACCTACATACATTCCTTCATTCCTTCCCCAATGTCAGCTCCCTCACCCTAAAGGTTACTCCAATGTAAAAGTGCCAGCTATCACCTAGCTGCTCCTACTCCTCCTCCTCCTCCTGTGTCTTAGGTTTGCCATCCTAGGAACATAAGTTAGCCCTCAGGAAGTTATTAAGTTAAAAAAAAAAGAATACTATGGGATACAATTCATATATTTCTCATCTATTGCATCATATTTATACTTCATTATTTTTTTGTTTTTGTTTTTAAATGTGTACTCTGCTGTACCCAAGCCCTCCACGTTTCATCTGATAATTTTTTTTTTCAATATATCTTCTTGTTGCACCTTTTCCAATGATGGGTTTTTTTTTTCTGTGAATATTGTTTTCATTGTGGAAGTAGTTATTCAAAATTGACTTAGAAGCATAGCAGGTGATTCTACATAACTGTGAAATACAAGTTGTTCAAAGTAAGCGAGTTTTTTGTAACCAAATTATGAGAGAGAGAGAGAGAGAGAGAGAGAGAGAGAGAGAGAGAGAGAGAGAGAGAGAGAGATGAGGAAGAGAGAGAGAGAGAGAGAGATGAGAGAAGAGAGAGAGAGAGAGAGAGAGAGAGAGAGAGAGAGAGAGAGAGAGAGAGAGAGAGAGAGAGAGAGAGAGAGAGAGAGAGAGAGAGAGAGAGAGAGAGAGAGAGAATGTTTCGTTACCACCTAGCCATGCTCCCCAACCCTACTACCCAGTAAACATTGAAGTATCGGACCGATAATGGCAAACAGCGGCCCCAAGGCGGAATGTTGGGAAGACGGAAACCAAGCGTTGTGCCGATTCCTATCTGTAATAAATTTCCTACATCGGCCCATTGGTGTTAAAATGATATTGGGTCAATATTGAACTGTAACTTTTTACAACGCCGGAATGAGAATGGTAATTGAATTTCGGCCCGATGGGGTTATTCATGCATCAATCCAGTCATCATTACAAGCCACTACATTTACTGCAGAATTAAGACAGAAGTGATAGAATTATACTGATACTCCCCATGAAAAATATATAAGTTTAGTAAAACAATGAAAACATATTGTATAATGCATTTTTTCTCCAGAAACACTGCATGGCTCCATTCCGGGTAGCATATTCACGAAGTCTGGAAGGGTATATATAATGTGACCAGATTTTTCAAATGAAAAAGCGGGACATTCCCCCCCCATAAAAAAAATATCCAAGAACCAATCCTAAACTTTTTGTACTTGCCTTTACTTTTCATACTTTTCACTGGATGAAATCTTCTTTAGTAATTCTGGAGTTGATTTCAGCACACCGTAGAACTCCATGTATGCTTGAAATTAATCTTTGTCGTCAGTAATGCTTTAAGAGTTGGGACTTTCAGTTGAGTTTTTTCAGATGTCCATATCTTATTCATGTGAGAGAATGCAAGTTCAGTAGAGGCATTTGTCCCAGGAAGGCAGAGGACAAACTGAACCAGTTCTGATATGTGTTGGTGACTGATATCTCTGGCCTTGCAATGAGTGAAAATCTGCACCCAGCGCTGGTCTGTTGATAGGTTTGACTCATTTCACTCAGCTACTTTGTCAGCGATGTACTTTGTAGCACAAGTGAACTCATCAAATAAGCTTGAGTCAAATCTGATGTCAAACATTTGTTTTTCAGCAGCAAAATCCATCGTTTTCTCAACATCTGACCACGGAACTTGTTTTAGTGAAACCCACTGCATGTACTCAAGATTGGGTAGATTGGTTGACCACTGATCCAAGTACCTAACACACGTGTCATAAAACTCAACTATCACTTTTCTTATTGCTGAAGGATCAGCCAGACACTCATGCTCAATTTTGCCTATTAGTCTTCTGACTGAGTGTGGCAAGAACGCATTATCTTTTTTTGACTGCAGAGTTTCCTTCAAGTTAGATACAGCACTCAACACTTCTACAGCAGAAATACTTTCCCCTTCAATCTTTAGAATCACTTGTTGAAAGGTAGCTGCTTGAGAATGAATAAAATTGAGCCACATTTCTGCTTGTGGGTTATCAAAAAAGATTTTCAGTAACACTTTACATTTAATTTGACTATGGAAGTATGATCTTAGACCTGGAAACAGTTTTATTATTCTTTCAACTGCAGGCATTAATGCCAGCCATCACGTTTTGCTGTACCCTAGCAACTGCTTGTATTCTATCTCCACAAAGTCACAAAACTCTTTCAGTTCCTCTACTCGAACAGTGTAGATGTATAAATATGAGTATATTTTTACAACAACTGCCTCTATGTCAACTGGAAGACAGTCACTAGCAGCCTACACAGCATTATGTACAATGTGCGCAAAACAACCAATCCCAATAAGTTCTCTGCCAATGTAGTCATTCAGTTTCCTGAAGATATTATTCACTCCTTTTCTTGCTGCACCCCAAAAATTACAGTTAGTATTAGCGCCACAAAAAGCAACTTATTTTCTGTTCAACCCATGTTTCTCAATTATCTCAGTTAAATACTCCAGAACTATATCTGAGGTTTCTCCAGGTTGAGATTTTAGGTCAAGGAGTTTCACTTGAGCACCTTCATATGGCTGAAAGAAGCAAATCAGAACAGGGAATAGCTTGGTGTTGCCATGGTTGCTTGCATCTGTTAGCAGTGTTATGCAGTGAGCATCCTTCATTTGACTCTCAAGTTCTTTCTCTGCATATGGTGCAAGTACATTTGCAACAATTGCTTCACACTTCGTTCTAGCACATGAGAATTTTGGTTCAAAGCATGCTTTTATAATTTTTGTTGCACAGTCGGTAGATCTAAAGCTTTGATTTTCTCTGACTGTGTGGTAAGCCCACAAACCTTCAGTAGCAGCCACTTCTAGATCTTTGTCACTGGGCCTGGCACTTTTAAAGTAATCAGTAACAGCTTTGCTAGAGAAAGCGCTAATATCAGCTGACTTATGTCTCTTGGTGCCAAGATGTTTAATGATATCACCAACTCCACCATGTGCAATGCTGAAGTCACTTTTGCATTTTTCACAGCGTACATCACTTGCCGAAACTGTTTTTCTAATAAATGGATATTCAGACTGTAAACGCTCATTGAATGTGCATTTTCTTTTTGACATCGTGATCAAAAGCCAAAATCCTATTGGAGCTGATCAAACACTAGCTACATGCTCTGCAGTGGTGGACGGTGACTCGATAACTGACACGTCTCATACAAGTAGGCTACAATGCGACGTAAGGGTACGCCACTATGTACACTACGAAGTTACCAGGTAGTGAAATTGTAAAATTGAATAAAATATCAGTACTATTCCATTAAAATGTGGGGCAGTTTTGTAGCACAAAAAAGTGGGACAAACGTAAAAAAAGCAGGACATTTTGCTAACTTAAAAAAAGTGGGACAGACGTTGAAAAAGCGGGACTGTCCCGCCTAAAAGTGGGACTCTGGTCACATTAAGTATATAGCATAGGAGAAATTAGAGCCAATCAGAACGCGAGCTGAGTGCTGTGACATCACCAGCTGGTGACGTCTGTCTGCTGCTGCTTGGGACCTCTTACGCTTTTGATCGCTTCATAGGTCGCTCTTCTTTCTTCTTTTACTCCCTTAAATATCTTTTTCTTAATAGCCAGCTCTCGGCCAGAAATGTTTTCACGTGGCTCACTATCAAATTATCATTGTTTTTGTCTCCTGTCAATCCCAATGCTGTTCTAATTCCTCTATCTTCCCCCTCCTTTCTCTTCCCCCATTCTTCTTTTCCAATAATTCCTGCTATTTGTCTGTCCAACTCTTTTCTTTATGTCCTGTACATGTCACACTCTATTATATAATGTTCCACTGTTTCCTTCACCTCTCCACATAGTCTGCAGTGTTGCTCATTTATGTCTCTGTTTCTGCCCCTTACTTCTAGCATTCTACTTCTTGCCTTAAATAGCAGTTTACCTGGCCAGTCCCCCTGGCACCACTCTTCTCTGCATATTCTTTCCTTGCCTTTGTACCATTTCAGCGTGCTTTTTCCTTCCATTCCATTCCTCCATTCCTGGTGGCCATTCTCTTCTACTTTATTCTTTATCTCTTTGACTCCCATTCCCTGCCATTCTGCTTCCATTCCTCCTCTAACTTTCCATCTTTCTACTTCTCTCTGCCATTGTGAATTGTTTCTACATGCTTTCTATGCTTGGCTGGCCCATCTACCTTCATTCATTCTTTCTATTTTCTTCATAAAACAAAGCTTACCTTTTTCGATCCTCTCTTTAAATGAGTTCCACCCCATTTCTCCTCTTAACGTTTCTATGGCTGTACTCTTGGGAGCTCCTAGGCACCACCTCCCCATCGAGTTCTGTATCACCTCAAGTTTTCTTATATCCTCTGCTCTATAGTTAGTTATTTCAGATCCATACAGACAATGTGGCATCGCCATCCCTTTCCATAGACATCTTCCATGTTCATACTTATTAACTTCCTTGCTTCCTACACTTATGATCATTCCCATCATTTTCCTTGCCTTACTTTCATTAAATTTTCTCTGCTCACTGCCTCCAATATCTTTTTTTACTTATTTCTATCCTTAGGTAACTAAATCTTTCCACTACTTCAAGGACATTATCCCCCAGCACCCACTGCCCTGCTTCTGCTGTGTTAAATTCCATTTTACATTTCCTACTGCTAAATTTCATCCCCCATTATCTTCCATACTCGTCTGGATCTTCTGCTTTCTCTCCTAAACCCCAATCTTCTGATACCTCTCGCTCACACTTGTTACAGAACCACCAGACGTTTTTTAGTTTCAGGACGGTGTCATTTTTCTGATACACTGATCCTGAACATACCGCGTGGAACCATTCCCCGCATTTCTGGCAAGATAGCCCTCTACTACTCATCCCTCTTTACTTCCCTCTTGCAAACGCTGCAGTCACTGTCACACGTCATTGTGTCAGTTTATAATGAGCCACACGTGAAAACAATAGTCAAATCTTGTCGTTGAGCAGCGTGCGGCCTTTCAATGTTTACAATGCACACTCATCCTACACATTATCTATATATATTTTTTTTTATTATGAGTGCATCAGATTTTAAAGGAAGGCAGGCACAATCTGAATTCTTTAAATCTTTACAAGGATAACTACTACAGCTTAATGGAGGCAATGATTTGCATATGGTATGATATGCCTGATAAATAATAATAAATAATAATAATAATAATAATAATAGTAATAATGATAATAATAATAACAATAATAATAAAGAACTTGGTAAAAATTTAGCAGATAGCCATCTAGCCTACATAGGTTCATCTACATCTACAGTATATACTGTATCCACTACTTTACCTAACTTACTGTTAGGAGCATTTCTAACCCCATACTGGCCAGTCAGGAAGCATTTCTAAAATAGATCCCAAATCAACCTAACCTGCCCTGACCTAACCAGACCTAACCTAACCGAATCTAACTGGTGGATCCCAAGAAATCATTTCTGACTGGCCAATGAGGTTAGAAATGCTCCTAATAATGAAATATGGGTATTACTATACTTTATGCCATTAAACAGTCGAAGGTTATGGCTACCCTCAGCTTGTTGCTCTTACTATTTACAACATTTTCACTGATTACACTACCTGTCGGAAATGAATAATAACACTGCAATACGTCCGTGAATGTGGTACAGTTTTGGACTGTGGGTGGACTGTATCTCTAAGTCAAAACAAACAAACAAACACTATCAATTGTTTTTAGCACGAGCTTTGGTTTCAAGCATGGTTTGGTTTCAAGCACTCCCATATGCCTCCACCCCCAAAAAACCCCGATTCCCCAGGCTCCCCCAAGCTTGCTGGGGTGGGTGGGGGGGGGGGGGGATAGAGATGTGGAATATTGGCATAAAGTATAAATTTACCGAAATATGAACCATCAAGTTTATTAAAACCACCGATAGTGTATTGGCTGAAACTGCAATAATAGTTACTGAAACTTGGCTCACAGGTGGTTTATTTGCCAACTCCTTGGGAGTGCCATCCCTTGTACATAGACGAAAATTTACTTACCCAGTATAAGTTTTCTTCACTTCTTTATGCTTGACGCCGTGATGACATATCAGCAACTATAACAGTGAAGTAGCTTTCTGCAGCCAACAGGAAACAACTTGTAGGAGTTGAAGCATGACTCATTTGGTGAGTCATACAGAAGACGCCTTTCCATTGCTGCCCGTGATCTTACTTTAGTTCGTAGTTTAATGCAGTCTTCTTCTTGATGAATTCCGACATTGTGAAAACCATCACCATCAAAATACAGACATTCAGAGCTCAACCACTCCATATTGATTTGAATATTCCCTCGCAATTGTTGTTGTTCTGTAAAGGAACTCTCGGCTCGCCGAATTGTCATACTCATATTTTTCTATAGTCAATTTAGTGTTTTAAAAAAAGAGTATATATGGGTTCAGTTTATTGTTACCATACTATAGGTTATGGAATATGTAAAATATATATATAAATAATTATTTTGTGGATAAAAAAATTAATAGGTGTCCGTAAAACAATGATAGAAAATAAAAATTATTGTCTTGGTATTATTGGAACCGACTGTTATTGTTACGGCGAGCCGAGAGTCGAGAGTTCCTTCCTTCACAGAACAACAACGAATATTCAAACCAATATGGAGTGGTTGAGCTCTGAATGTCTGTATTTTGATGGTGATGGTTTTCACAATGTCGGAATTCATCAAGAAGAAGACTGCATTAAACTACGAACTAAAGTAAGATCTCGGGCAGCAATGGAAAGGCGTCTTTTGTATGACTCACCAAATGAGTCATGCTTCAACTCCTACAAGTTGTTTCCTGTTGGCTGCAGAAAGCTACTTCACTGTTATAGTTGCTGATATGTCATCACGGCGTCAAGCATAAAGGAGTGAAGAAAACTTATACTGGGTAAGTAAATTTTCGTCTATGTACAAGGGATGGCACTCCCAAGGAGTTGGCAAATAAACCACCTGTGAGCCAAGTTTCAGTAACTATTATTGCAGTTTCAGCCAATACACTATCGGTGGTTTTAATAAACTGGTAAATTTATACTTTATGCCAATATTCCCTATCTCTACCCACACCCCACCAAACCCCCTAACAAGCTTGGGGGACCGCACCTAACCAAACCTAACATAACATATCCTAATCTAACCATAACCTAACAAGTGCCGTGTCCTCATAGTGCTCCCTTATAGATACGGCAACTGCCTAATTTTTGGGTAAAAAGCTTACTTAACCGAACCTAACTGAACTAAACAATACCTAACATAACATAATCAACTTAACATAACTTGAAAAATATCTTACCAGGTAAACAATAAGGCACAGGCTGTAGGAATAGTGGATGGCAACGCGGTATGACTGCTGTATCTTTGTATTAAAATTTTCAGCCCATAAGTACATATTTTAAAGCCAGTAATGGAAGACTAGCATTTAATAGAATGTCTCGGCAGGGTTTAAAGTGTTTATAGATACGGCATTGGTACCCCGTTGTCATCCACTATTGGCACGGCAGTGCTGGCGTCACCCACCGTGTTCACATTAAATTCAACATTTTCATTGTACGAAGAGTTTCAAAAACATTTAGAAAGTTATCAACAGAATAATTCGCTATTTCTATGGTTGTGTCTTATTATTGACCTGTTAAGCATCTTGCAAGTTAGGTTTGGTTCAGTTAGGTTCAGTTACATAAGCTTTTTACCTAAAAGTTAGGCACGTGCCGTATCTACAACCGAGCACTATGAGGATACGGCACTCATTAGGTTATGGTTAGATTAGATTATGTTATGTTATGTTTGGTTATATAAGCTTTTTATATTTTATCACCCAAAAGTTAGGCACGTGCCGTATCTATAACTGAGCACTATGAGGATACGGCTGCCGTACCTGTAAGCTGTGCCTATAAGTGCTTACAGATACGGCAGCTGTACCCCGTTGTCATCCCCTATTCGTACGCCTGCCGTACCTGTAATATTTTAGTACTGCACAAGTTATAATGATATTACTACTACTATGGATAATATTAAGTGATACTCCTCCTCCTCCTCCTCCACCATCTAATCTAACCTACCCCCTCCCCTCCAGGCTGCGTTGTGAGGGATGGGCAGCTGAGACACCCGGCGTGTGTTGGGTCCGGACAAGAGTGTTTGCCATGCACTGCTGCGGCCGCTCACACCCAGGCCCTTCCTGCGTCAGGATGGCCGGCGCTGGGACGGCCGCTCACCACAGGACCCCAGGAAGCTGTGTGAGTCCTGTAGGAGCAGGTGAAGGAGGGGGGGGGGTTATTTATGTATTTTATTTATGTGAGTTCTGTAGGAGGGTGTGTATTTTATTCTATTATTTATTTTTTATTAGTTTATCTTATTGTATTTATTTATTGTATTTGTATTTATTTGTATTTTTATGTATTTATTTGTGTGAGTTCTGTAGGAGGAGGTGAAGGAGGGGAGGGCGTGTTTTATTTTTATTTCTATTATTAATTTATTTCATTGTATTTATTTATTGTATTTGTGTTGATTTGTATTTTTATGTATTTATTTATGAATGTACGAATGATACGATTATCAGTTCAACCTTCCTTCATATTCTCTGTCATCATCATCATCATCATTATTATTATCATTATATTATCATCATCATCATCATCATCATCATCATCATCATCATCATCATTACCTACACACATTATTAAAGTACCCGGTCCAATGTTCACCCTTCCCCCTTTATCCTCCCATACAGTCATGAGTGTATTCCTCCTTTACAGTCATGAGTGTAGGTATGATCACGCAGGCTAAGGGTTCCTCATACCTGGAGGTTGGTAACACTAAGGTTTGCTGTGGTGTTACAGTGTTGTTTGGGGTGCTAACATAACCTAAACTAAACTAAAGTAACTAACTTAATTGTATTGTGATTGTAGTTACTTCAATGTATATCTACCTGTGTTACTCTTTTCCTAACCTAACCTTACTTTACCTTACCTTACCTTACCTAACCTAACCTAACAATATTATTTGGTCACATCACAGGGTTATTTTGATGTTTTATATATTAAGAATAACAGGATTGCTATCACTACATTATTGACACTTAGGCAGACAAGTGACCACATTGCCGCATTGGTGTGTGGTGGCGATGTGGCTTCCCATAAGTTTGCATTGTTTAGAGGTGAAGCCACGCACACCAGCATCTGTGGCTGTGTACTGTGGTGGGCTGTCACTGATCACCACCACAGCTTGGCCTGGCCCGCACACACCAGTGACTGTGGCTGTGAACTGTGGTGTGGCTTTGTCCATACACACGGGTGACTGTGGTGTGGTTCGGTCAGTTCAGTTCTCCTCTAATCTAGTAATATTTTTCATTTTTATTACTGAATATATGAAAAAAAAAGAATACTATACCATTTTATATATATTAACGTTGATAAATATGGAATAAGATATATGAAAATGAGTAATAATTATGATAGGTTAGTTTAGTGCAATGGAAAGTGTTGATGAAGGGGAATGAAGGGAAAGTTGGTGAAGGGAAGGGATTGCGAAGGGAAGGTTAATAAAGGGCAAAGAAGGGAGGAAATGAAGGGATCGAGAACGGAGGAAGTGAAGGGATTGAGGAGGGAAGGTTAGTGAAGGGCAAAGAAGGGATTGACAAGTGAGGAAATGAAGGGACAAGGAAGGGATTGAGAAGGGCAAGAAGAGAAAGGAAGGGAGGAAGTGAAGGGAAAAGGTGTTTGGATAACATTTTTATAATTATTATTTCCCACTTTTTTCATTGACGTGTGTGTATAAAGTGTATATTTGTACTATTACGCAATAAAATTAAACCGTATATTTTTTCCAAAACAATTTCCTCGTTTTCTCGATAGCTATTAGAGATATTGGAAATATCATTGCAGCATCTGATAGACCTAATTAAACTCTACAACTGTAATTATGAATATTTGTTCTATGACCGATAATTACGCAATAAAATTAAACCGTATATTTTTTCCCAAACAATTTCCTCGTTTTCTCGATAGCTATTAGAGATATTGGAAATATCATTGCAGCATCTGATAGACCTAATTAAACTCTACAACTGTAATTATGAATATTTGTTCTTTGACTGATAATTACGCAGAAAAATTAAACCGTATATTTTTTCCAAAACAATTTAATCTTTTTCTCGAAAGCTATTAGAGATATTGGAAATATCATTGCAGCATTTGATAGGCCTAATTAAACTCTACAACGGTAATTATGAATAGTTGTTCTATGACCGATAATTACGCAATAAAATTAAACCGTATATTTTTTCCAAAATAATTTCCTCCTTTTCTCGATAGCTATTAGAGATATTGGAAATATCATTGCAGCATCTGATAGATCTAATTAAACTCTACAACTGTAATTATGAATATTTGTTCTATGACCGATAATTACGCAATACAATTAAAGCGTATATTTTTTCCTAAACAATTTCCTCGTTTTTTCGATAGCTATTAGAGATATTAGAAATATCATTGCAGCATCTGATAGACCTAATTAAACTCTACAACTGTAATTATGAATATTTGTTCTATGACTGATAATTACGCAGTAAAATTAAACCGTATATTTTTTCCCAAACAATTTCCTCGTTTTCTCGATAGCTATTAGAGATATTGGAAATATCATTGCAGCATCTGATAGACCTGATTAAACTCTACATCTGTAATTATAGACCTAATTAAACTCTACATCTGTAATTATGAATATTTGTTCTATGACCGATAATTACGCAATAAAATTAAACCGTATATTTTTTCCAAAATAATTTCCTCCTTTTCTCGAAAGCTATTAGAGATATTGGAAATATCATTGCAGCATCTGATAGACCTAATTAAACTCTACAACTGTAATTATGAATATTTGTTCTATGACCGATAATTACGCAATAAAATTAAACCGTATATTTTTTCCAAAACAATTTCCTCGTTTTCTCGATAGCTCTTAGAGATATTGGAAATATCATTGCAGCATCTGATAGACCTAATTAAACTCTACAACTGTAATTATGAATATTTGTTCTATGACCGATAATTACGCAATAAAATTAAAGCGTATATTTTTTCCCAAACAATTTCCTCGTTTTCTCGATAGCTATTAGAGATATTGGAAATATCATTGCAGCATCTGATAGACCTAATTAAACTCTACAACTGTAATTATGAATATTTGTTCTATGACTGATAATTACGCAGAAAAATTAAACCGTATATTTTTTCCAAAACAATTTAATCTTTTTCTCGAAAGCTATTAGAGATATTGGAAATATCATTGCAGCATCTGAAATACCTAATTAAGCCCTACAACTCTAATTATGAATATTTGTTCTATGACTGATAATTACGCAATAAAATTAAACCGTATATTTTTTCCAAAATAATTTCCTCCTTTTCTCGAAAGCTATAAGAGATATTGGAAATATCATTGCAGCATATGATAGATCTAATTAAACTCTACAACTGTAATTATGAATATTTGTTCTATGACCGATAATTACGCAATAAAATTAAACCGTATATTTTTTCCAAAACAATTTCCTCGTTTTTTCGATAGCTATTAAGAGATATTGGAAATATCATTGCAGTATCTGATAGACCTAATTAAACTCTACAACTGCAATTATGAATATTTGTTCTATGACTGATAATTATGCAGTAAAATTAAACCGTATATTTTTTCCAAAACAATTTCCTCCTTTTCTCGATAGCTATTAGAGATATTGGAAATATCATTGCAGCATCTGATAGACCTAATTTAACTCTACAACTGTAATTATGAATATTTGTTCTATGACCCATAAGTACGCAATAAAATTAAACCGTATATTTTTTCCAAAACAATTTCCTCGTTTTCTCGATAGCTAATAGAGATATTGGAAATATCATTGCAGCATCTGATAGACCTAATTAAACTCTACAACTGTAATTATGAATATTTGTTCTATGACCGATAATTACGCAATAAAATTATACCGTATATTTTTTCCAAAATAATTTCCTCCTTTTCTCGAAAGCTATTAGAGATATTGGAAATATCATTGCAGCATCTGATAGATCTAATTAAACTCTACAACTGTAATTATGAATATTTGTTCTATGACCGATAATTACGCAATAAAATTAAAGCGTATATTTTTTCCTAAACAATTTCCTCGTTTTTTCGATAGCTATTAGAGATATTGGAAATATCATTGCAGCATCTGATAGACCTAATTAAACTCTACAACTGTAATTATGAATATTTGTTCTATGACTGATAATTACGCAGTAAAATTACACCGTATATTTTTTCCCAAACAATTTCCTCGTTTTCTCGATAGCTATTAGAGATAGTGGAAATATCATATCAGCATCTGATAGACCTGATTAAACTCTACATCTGTAATTATAGACCTAATTAAACTCTACATCTGTAATTATGAATATTTGTTCTATGACCGATAATTACGCAATAAAATTAAACCGTATATTTTTTCCAAAATAATTTCCTCCTTTTCTCGAAAGCTATTAGAGATATTGGAAATATCATTGCAGCATCTGATAGACCTAATTAAACTCTACAACTGTAATTATGAATATTTATTCTATGACCGATAATTACGCAATAAAATTAAACCGTATATTTTTTCCAAAACAATTTCCTCGTTTTCTCGATAGCTATTAGAGATATTGGAAATATCATTGCAGCATCTGATAGACCTAATTAAACTCTACAACTGTAATTATGAATATTTGTTCTATGACCGATAATTACGCAATAAAATTAAAGCGTATATTTTTTCCCAAACAATTTCCTCGTTTTCTCGATAGCTATTAGAGATATTGGAAATATCATTGCAGCATCTGATAGACCTAATTAAACTCTACAACTGTAATTATGAATATTTGTTCTATGACTGATAATTACGCAGAAAAATTAAACCGTATATTTTTTCCAAAACAATTTAATCTTTTTCTCGAAAGCTATTAGAGATATTGGAAATATCATTGCAGCATCTGATAGACCTAATTAAACTCTACAACTGTAATTATGAATATTTGTTCTATGACCGATAATTACGCAATAAAATTAAAGCGTATATTTTTTCCCAAACAATTTCCTCGTTTTCTCGATAGCTATTAGAGATATTGGAAATATCATTGCAGCATCTGATAGACCTAATTAAACTCTACAACTGTAATTATGAATATTTGTTCTATGACTGATAATTACGCAGAAAAATTAAACCGTATATTTTTTCCAAAACAATTTAATCTTTTTCTCGAAAGCTATTAGAGATATTGGAAATATCATTGCAGCATTTGATAGGCCTAATTAAACTCTACAACGGTAATTATGAATATTTGTTCTATGACCGATAATTACGCAATAAAATTAAACCGTATATTTTTTCCAAAATAATTTCCTCCTTTTCTCGAAAGCTATTAGAGATATTGGAAATATCATTGCAGCATCTGATAGATCTAATTAAACTCTACAACTGTAATTATGAATATTTGTTCTATGACCGATAATTACGCAATAAAATTAAAGCGTATATTTTTTCCTAAACAATTTCCTCGTTTTTTCGATAGCTATTAGAGATATTAGAAATATCATTGCAGCATCTGATAGACCTAATTAAACTCTACAACTGTAATTATGAATATTTGTTCTATGACTGATAATTACGCAGTAAAATTACACCGTATATTTTTTCCCAAACAATTTCCTCGTTTTCTCGATAGCTATTAGAGATATTGGAAATATCATTGCAGCATCTGATAGACCTGATTAAACTCTACATCTGTAATTATAGACCTAATTAAACTCTACATCTGTAATTATGAATATTTGTTCTATGACCGATAATTACGCAATAAAATTAAACCGTATATTTTTTCCAAAATAATTTCCTCCTTTTCTCGAAAGCTATTAGAGATATTGGAAATATCATTGCAGCATCTGATAGACCTAATTAAACTCTACAACTGTAATTATGAATATTTGTTCTATGACCGATAATTACGCAATAAAATTAAACCGTATATTTTTTCCAAAACAATTTCCTCGTTTTCTCGATAGCTCTTAGAGATATTGGAAATATCATTGCAGCATCTGATAGACCTAATTAAACTCTACAACTGTAATTATGAATATTTGTTCTATGACCGATAATTACGCAATAAAATTAAAGCGTATATTTTTTCCCAAACAATTTCCTCGTTTTCTCGATAGCTATTAGAGATATTGGAAATATCATTGCAGCATCTGATAGACCTAATTAAACTCTACAACTGTAATTATGAATATTTGTTCTATGACTGATAATTACGCAGAAAAATTAAACCGTATATTTTTTCCAAAACAATTTAATCTTTTTCTCGAAAGCTATTAGAGATATTGGAAATATCATTGCAGCATCTGATAGACCTAATTAAACTCTACAACTGTAATTATGAATATTTGTTCTATGACCGATAATTACGCAATAAAATTAAAGCGTATATTTTTTCCCAAACAATTTCCTCGTTTTCTCGATAGCTATTAGAGATATTGGAAATATCATTGCAGCATCTGATAGACCTAATTAAACTCTATTACTGTAATTATGAATATTTGTTCTATGACTGATAATTACGCAGAAAAATTAAACCGTATATTTTTTCCATAACAATTTAATCTTTTTCTCGAAAGCTATTAGAGATATTGGAAATATCATTGCAGCATTTGATAGGCCTAATTAAACTATACAACGGTAATTATGAATATTTGTTCTATGACCGATAATTACGCAATAAAATTAAACCGTATATTTTTTCCAAAATAATTTCCTCCTTTTCTCGAAAGCTATTAGAGATATTGGAAATATCATTGCAGCATCTGATAGATCTAATTAAACTCTACAACTGTAATTATGAATATTTGTTCTATGACCGATAATTACGCAATAAAATTAAAGCGTATATTTTTTCCTAAACAATTTCCTCGTTTTTTCGATAGCTATTAGAGATATTGGAAATATCATTGCAGCATCTGATAGACCTAATTAAACTCTACAACTGTAATTATGAATATTTGTTCTATGACTGATAATTACGCAGTAAAATTACACCGTATATTTTTTCCCAAACAATTTCCTCGTTTTCTCGATAGCTATTAGAGATATTGGAAATATCATTGCAGCATCTGATAGACCTGATTAAACTCTACATCTGTAATTATAGACCTAATTAAACTCTACATCTGTAATTATGAATATTTGTTCTATGACCGATAATTACGCAATAAAATTAAACCGTATATTTTTTCCAAAATAATTTCCTCCTTTTCTCGAAAGCTATTAGAGATATTGGAAATATCATTGCAGCATCTGATAGACCTAATTAAACTCTACAACTGTAATTATGAATATTTGTTCTATGACCGATAATTACGCAATAAAATTAAACCGTATATTTTTTCCAAAACAATTTCCTCGTTTTCTCGATAGCTATTAGAGATATTGGAAATATCATTGCAGCATCTGATAGACCTAATTAAACTCTACAACTGTAATTATGAATATTTGTTCTATGACCGATAATTACGCAATAAAATTAAAGCGTATATTTTTTCCCAAACAATTTCCTCGTTTTCTCGATAGCTATTAGAGATATTGGAAATATCATTGCAGCATCTGATAGACCTAATTAAACTCTACAACTGTAATTATGAATATTTGTTCTATGACTGATAATTACGCAGAAAAATTAAACCGTATATTTTTTCCAAAACAATTTAATCTTTTTCTCGAAAGCTATTAGAGATATTGGAAATATCATTGCAGCATCTGATAGACCTAATTAAACTCTACAACTGTAATTATGAATATTTGTTCTATGACCGATAATTACGCAATAAAATTAAACCGTATATTTTTTCCCAAACAATTTCCTCGTTTTCTCGATAGCTATTAGAGATATTGGAAATATCATTGCAGCATCTGATAGACCTAATTAAACTCTACAACTGTAATTATGAATATTTGTTCTATGACTGATAATTACGCAGAAAAATTAAACCGTATATTTTTTCCAAAACAATTTAATCTTTTTCTCGAAAACTATTAGAGATATTGGAAAAATCATTGCAGCATTTGATAGGCCTAACTAAACTCTACAACGGTAATTATGAATATTTGTTCTATGACCGATAATTACGCAATAAAATTAAACCGTATATTTTTTCCAAAATAATTTCCTCCTTTTCTCGAAAGCTATTAGAGATATTGGAAATATCATTGCAGCATCTGATAGATCTAATTAAACTCTACAACTGTAATTATGAATATTTGTTCTATGACCGATAATTACGCAATAAAATTAAAGCGTATATTTTTTCCTAAACAATTTCCTCGTTTTTTCGATAGCTATTAGAGATATTGGAAATATCATTGCAGCATCTGATAGACCTAATTAAACTCTACAACTGTAATTATGAATATTTGTTCTATGACTGATAATTACGTAGTAAAATTACACCGTATATTTTTTCCCAAACAATTTCCTCGTTTTCTCGATAGCTATTAGAGATATTGGAAATATCATTGCAGCATCTGATAGACCTGATTAAACTCTACATCTGTAATTATAGACCTAATTAAACTCTACATCTGTAATTATGAATATTTGTTCTATGACCGATAATTACGCAATAAAATTAAACCGTATATTTTTTCCAAAATAATTTCCTCCTTTTCTCGAAAGCTATTAGAGATATTGGAAATATCATTGCAGCATCTGATAGACCTAATTAAACTCTACAACTGTAATTATGAATATTTGTTCTATGACCGATAATTACGCAATAAAATTAAACCGTATATTTTTTCCAAAACAATTTCCTCGTTTTCTCGATAGCTATTAGAGATATTGGAAATATCATTGCAGCATCTGATAGACCTAATTAAACTCTACAACTGTAATTATGAATATTTGTTCTATGACCGATAATTACGCAATAAAATTAAAGCGTATATTTTTTCCCAAACAATTTCCTCGTTTTCTCGATAGCTATTAGAGATATTGGAAATATCATTGCAGCATCTGATAGACCTAATTAAACTCTACAACTGTAATTATGAATATTTGTTCTATGACTGATAATTACGCAGAAAAATTAAACCGTATATTTTTTCCAAAACAATTTAATCTTTTTCTCGAAAGCTATTAGAGATATTGGAAATATCATTGCAGCATCTGATAGACCTAATTAAACTCTACAACTGTAATTATGAATATTTGTTCTATGACCGATAATTACGCAATAAAATTAAAGCGTATATTTTTTCCCAAACAATTTCCTCGTTTTCTCGATAGCTATTAGAGATATTGGAAATATCATTGCAGCATCTGATAGACCTAATTAAACTCTACAACTGTAATTATGAATATTTGTTCTATGACCGATAATTACGCAGAAAAATTAAACCGTATATTTTTTCCAAAACAATTTAATCTTTTTCTTGAAAGCTATTAGAGATATTGGAAATATCATTGCAGCATTTGATAGGCCTAATTAAACTCTACAACGGTAATTATGAATATTTGTTCTATGACCGATAATTACGCAATAAAATTAAACCGTATATTTTTTCCAAAATAATTTCCTCCTTTTCTCGAAAGCTATTAGAGATATTGGAAATATCATTGCAGCATCTGATAGATCTAATTAAACTCTACAACTGTAATTATGAATATTTGTTCTATGACCGATAATTACGCAATAAAATTAAAGCGTATATTTTTTCCTAAACAATTTCCTCGTTTTTTCGATAGCTATTAGAGATATTGGAAATATCATTGCAGCATCTGATAGACCTAATTAAACTCTACAACTGTAATTATGAATATTTGTTCTATGACTGATAATTACGCAGTAAAATTACACCGTATATTTTTTCCCAAACAATTTCCTCGTTTTCTCGATAGCTATTAGAGATATTGGAAATATCATTGCAGCATCTGATAGACCTGATTAAACTCTACATCTGTAATTATAGACCTAATTAAACTCTACATCTGTAATTATGAATATCTGTTCTATGACCGATAATTACGCAATAAAATTAAACCGTATATTTTTTCCAAAATAATTTCCTCCTTTTCTCGAAAGCTATTAGAGATATTGGAAATATCATTGCAGCATCTGATAGACCTAATTAAACTCTACAACTGTAATTATGAATATTTGTTCTATGACCGATAATTACGCAATAAAATTAAAGCGTATATTTTTTCCCAAACAATTTCCTCGTTTTCTCGATAGCTATTAGAGATATTGGAAATATCATTGCAGCATCTGATAGACCTAATTAAACTCTACAACTGTAATTATGAATATTTGTTCTATGACTGATAATTACGCAGAAAAATTAAACCGTATATTTTTTCCAAAACAATTTAATCTTTTTCTCGAAAGCTATTAGAGATATTGGAAATATCATTGCAGCATCTGATAGACCTAATTAAACTCTACAACTGTAATTATGAATATTTGTTCTATGACCGATAATTACGCAATAAAATTAAACCGTATATTTTTTCCCAAACAATTTCCTCGTTTTCTCGATAGCTATTAGAGATATTGGAAATATCATTGCAGCATCTGATAGACCTAATTAAACTCTACAACTGTAATTATGAATATTTGTTCTATGACTGATAATTACGCAGAAAAATTAAACCGTATATTTTTTCCAAAACAATTTAATCTTTTTCTTGAAAGCTATTAGAGATATTGGAAATATCATTGCAGCATTTGATAGGCCTAATTAAACTCTACAACGGTAATTATGAATATTTGTTCTATGACCGATAATTACGCAATAAAATTAAACCGTATATTTTTTCCAAAATAATTTCCTCCTTTTCTCGAAAGCTATTAGAGATATTGGAAATATCATTGCAGCATCTGATAGATCTAATTAAACTCTACAACTGTAATTATGAATATTTGTTCTATGACCGATAATTACGCAATAAAATTAAAGCGTATATTTTTTCCTAAACAATTTCCTCGTTTTTTCCATAGCTATTAGAGATATTGGAAATATCATTGCAGCATCTGATAGACCTAATTAAACTCTACAACTGTAATTATGAATATTTGTTCTATGACTGATAATTACGCAGTAAAATTACACCGTATATTTTTTCCCAAACAATTTCCTCGTTTTCTCGATAGCTATTAGAGATAGTGGAAATATCATATCAGCATCTGATAGACCTGATTAAACTCTACATCTGTAATTATAGACCTAATTAAACTCTACATCTGTAATTATGAATATTTGTTCTATGACCGATAATTACGCAATAAAATTAAACCGTATATTTTTTCCAAAATAATTTCCTCCTTTTCTCGAAAGCTATTAGAGATATTGGAAATATCATTGCAGCATCTGATAGACCTAATTAAACTCTACAACTGTAATTATGAATATTTATTCTATGACCGATAATTACGCAATAAAATTAAACCGTATATTTTTTCCAAAACAATTTCCTCGTTTTCTCGATAGCTATTAGAGATATTGGAAATATCATTGCAGCATCTGATAGACCTAATTAAACTCTACAACTGTAATTATGAATATTTGTTCTATGACCGATAATTACGCAATAAAATTAAAGCGTATATTTTTTCCCAAACAATTTCCTCGTTTTCTCGATAGCTATTAGAGATATTGGAAATATCATTGCAGCATCTGATAGACCTAATTAAACTCTACAACTGTAATTATGAATATTTGTTCTATGACTGATAATTACGCAGAAAAATTAAACCGTATATTTTTTCCAAAACAATTTAATCTTTTTCTCGAAAGCTATTAGAGATATTGGAAATATCATTGCAGCATCTGATAGACCTAATTAAACTCTACAACTGTAATTATGAATATTTGTTCTATGACCGATAATTACGCAATAAAATTAAAGCGTATATTTTTTCCCAAACAATTTCCTCGTTTTCTCGATAGCTATTAGAGATATTGGAAATATCATTGCAGCATCTGATAGACCTAATTAAACTCTACAACTGTAATTATGAATATTTGTTCTATGACTGATAATTACGCAGAAAAATTAAACCGTATATTTTTTCCAAAACAATTTAATCTTTTTCTCGAAAGCTATTAGAGATATTGGAAATATCATTGCAGCATCTGAAATACCTAATTAAGCCCTACAACTCTAATTATGAATATTTGTTCTATGACTGATAATTACGCAATAAAATTAAACCGTATATTTTTTCCAAAATAATTTCCTCCTTTTCTCGAAAGCTATAAGAGATATTGGAAATATCATTGCAGCATATGATAGATCTAATTAAACTCTACAACTGTAATTATGAATATTTGTTCTATGACCGATAATTACGCAATAAAATTAAACCGTATATTTTTTCCAAAACAATTTCCTCGTTTTTTCGATAGCTATTAAGAGATATTGGAAATATCATTGCAGTATCTGATAGACCTAATTAAACTCTACAACTGCAATTATGAATATTTGTTCTATGACTGATAATTACGCAGTAAAATTAAACCGTATATTTTTTCCAAAACAATTTCCTCCTTTTCTCGATAGCTATTAGAGATATTGGAAATATCATTGCAGCATCTGATAGACCTAATTTAACTCTACAACTGTAATTATGAATATTTGTTCTATGACCCATAAGTACGCAATAAAATTAAACCGTATATTTTTTCCAAAACAATTTCCTCGTTTTCTCGATAGCTAATAGAGATATTGGAAATATCATTGCAGCATCTGATAGACCTAATTAAACTCTACAACTGTAATTATGAATATTTGTTCTATGACCGATAATTACGCAATAAAATTATACCGTATATTTTTTCCAAAACAATTTCCTCATTTTCTCGATAGCTTTTAGAGATATTGGAAATATCATTGCAGCATCTGATAGACCTAATTAAACTCTACAACTGTAATTATGAATATTTGTTCTATGACTGATAATTACGCAGTAAAATTAAACCGTGTATTTTTTCCAAAACAATTTCCTCCTTTTCCCGAAAGCTATTAGAGATATTGGAAATATCATTGCAGCATCTGATAGACCTAATTAAACTCTACAACTGTAATTATGAACATTTGTTCTATAACTGATAATTACGCAGTAAAATTAAACCGTATATTTTTTCCAAAACAATTTCCTCCTTTTCTCGAAAGCTATTAGAGATATTGGAAATATCATTGCAGCATCTGATAGACCTAATTAAACTCTACAACTGTAATTATGAATATTTGTTCTATGACCGATAATTACGCAATAAAATTAAACCGTATAGTTTTTCCAAAACAATTTCCTCATTTTCTCGATAGCTATTAGAGATATTGGAAATATCATTGCAGCATCTGATATACCTAATTAAACTCTACAACTGTAATTATGAATATTTGTTCTATGACTGATAATTACGCAGTAAAATTAAACCGTATATTTTTTCCAAAACAATTTCCTCCTTTTCTCGAAAGCTATTAGAGATATTGGAAATATCATTGCAGCATCTGATAGACCTAATTAAACTCTACAACTGTAATTATGAATATTTGTTCTCTTACCAATAATTACGCAATAAAATTAAACCGTATATTTTTTCCAAAACAATTTCCTCGTTTTCTCGATAGCTATTGGAGGTATTGGAAATATAATTGCAGCATCTGATAGACCTAATTAAACTCTACAACTGTAATTATGAATATTTGTTCTATGACTGATAATTACGCAGTAAAATTAAACCGTATATTTTTTCCAAAACAATTTCCTCCTTTTCTCGAAAGGTATTAGAGATATTGGAAATATCATTGCAGCATCTGATAGACCTAATTAAACTCTACAACTGTAATTGTGAATATTTGTTCTATGACTGATAATTACGCGGTGAAATTAAACCGTATATTTTTTCAAAAACAATTTCCTCCTTTTCTCGAAAGCTATTAGAGATATTGGAAATATCATTGCAGCATCTGATAGACCTAATTAAACTCTACAACTGTAATTATGAATATTTGTTCTATGACTGATAATTACGCAGTAAAATTAAACCGTATATTTTTTCCAAAATTTCCTCCTTTTTTCG
>JAXIVD010002815.1:0-2500 GCA_036785275.1 Cancer borealis
CACCTCATTAGTAGTGCCCATTAACAGTAACCACGTCAACAACGGTGCCAATACCAGCATAAAAAAACACAGGACTAACAGACTGACATCGTTGAACTCCTGAGGGACAGTTTACACAATCACAATAGAGTCGCAACCCTGGAAGTGCGACACAAGAAAGTGTCTATATGTACGACCGTCGTGCACATGATAAGAATAGTCTATTTCAACGACCATCGTGCAAATAGCTATTCCATATGGCAGTGTCTACATGCACGACCGTTGTGCACATAAGTTCTCATTAGCTACTTGCACGACCGTCGTGTACTTACTTTTTCATCGACGATTTGCACGACCGTCATGTTAGTTTATATGATCCGTTGTTTCGTTCCTGATAAGGTTCGGCATGAAGTAACTTAACCCTCGGAACATTTCGGCAACCTCCGTAAAGCATAAGTGTTGCTACTGGATGGTGGTGTGGGGGGAGGGGGAATTCTTTTTGGTTGGTCAGAAATTTTGGGTGGAGGTTAACCCCACCATCCCACCCCAACCCCATTTTCAATTTGCTTCCACCCTCTCCAACATGTGCCAAGGTACATACTGGCTTCATTTTTCTTCCACCACCAAAAATTTCTGACCAGCCAAAAATAATTATCCCCCTCCTCCAGTAACAACACTTATGCTTTGCAAAAGTTGCCGAAATGTTCCGAAGGTTAAATTACTTCTTGCCGAACTTTACCAGGAACGAAACAACGGATAATGTTAACTAACATGGCGGTCGTGCGAATAGGCAATTAGAATTATATTACATGGCAGTTCCCCGGAATAGGTCTGTACACAGCACGAGGACGGTGCTGAGCACTGGATGTCCCAGCACCTTCCAGCATGCCTTCTCCACCACCTTGGTGGTGTGGTGGAACGTCCTAACTGCTGATGTGGACGTGAAGCCCCTCTCCACACAGCAAATGAAAGTTGCGTCCCATAGATGGCTCGGCTAACACCCTCCATTATGTGTAGATATGCATCTATATGTATATCCTGCATATTTAAATATCCTATCATAAAGGTATTATTGCTTTAAAATTGTTCAACCAACGGAACGGGTCACTTTAGCTTAAGCATCATAACATTGTCCTGTGTAAACAACTGTCTTTATTTATCTATTTATTAATTTTTATTAATTAATCTATTATATATCTTTACTTTTTTTTATCCTTAACCTGTGGCGCCAGTAGGCTTAATGGAGGCCTTAAATAATCGGCCTCCGCACGTAAGTAGCACAGGTTAGATTTTTTAAGTGACGCTTGGTTTCTTATTCAGAGGCTCATGCTGCCCGCGGAAGCTCCTTGTGCATATAGCTTTGCATTCCCAACGATTATAGTGTTATGGCAGCATGTGGATGATCTTTGGCCACTCAGCGTCATTACCAAAGAAAAGTGGCCAGCGGGTACCGGGACTCGAGCTCGGGACTCTGAGCTGCCCGACCGCTAGCCACTAGGCCACTGCCGATGTTTAAAAGAGAGAGAGAGAGAGAGAGAGAGAGAGAGAGAGAGAGAGAGAGAGAGAGAGAGAGAGAGAGAGAGAGAGAGAGAGAGAGAGAGAGAGAGAGAGAGAGTGAGAAAGAGGAAAAGAAGTGAAGTACTTGAAATCAATAATCACTGAGGTACTTCTAGTGTTTTTAGATATTCACTGAACCAAAAGCTGAACGCCACCTTCCCTTGAACGCGAGTCGGTGCTCTAAAGGGCTCCATGACACTAATCAAGAGAAAAAAAGATAGTTTCTCACATCTCCGTGTATTCAGATTTGCCACGCATGCGCAGAAGAGCGCCAGACGCAAGTGCACCAACAACTAACAGTATGCGTGGATTGCAAGAAAACCTGGTCGTCTTTCGCATCAGTTCAGGGTAAGGTGGGGGAACAATGACGTGGATTCAGCCAAGCTTGAAATAGTGTAATGTATTCCCCCTTCTGTGAGGCTGCGTGCGGTACGACGTGTGGACCGCGGCTGACTCACATGGTTGCCTCACGCTCGCCTCCCCCAGTCATGTGGTGACCCCATTCCCCGGCAGGTGCGCAGAGCCGTGACGGAGGCTCCTCGAGAGAACTACCTGATAACTGGCCCTTTGGTGTTTGTGTTCGAAACCGAGTGAGGCGAAATGGAATATTGATCGGCGGGGCATGAGTGTGACCCGGGGGCTGGGACCCCTGGCGCCCCCCCCGGCCGCTCCATGACCAGGTCGGTACGCTTTAAAGTCGCGTATTTCTAAGACTTCTCAGCACGTTTTGCTTCCTTCGGTGAGGCCCTTCAGACTCCCTTGCTCACTCCTCCCTCGCCGCCGCTAGTCCTGCATTCCCTCATTTTTGTAGTTGAGCTTCGAGTGATTTTTATTCCAGCTCTGTGGCTCCATAGCTCCCTTTTTGTGACCCTTTGTAGTCTCGCTTTATCTGTTGTGTCTTTTATTCATAGTGTAAATATTTGATGCTTCTGATGTAGCATTTTTCTATAGCATTTCAAATATT
>JAXIVD010002815.1:7500-12500 GCA_036785275.1 Cancer borealis
ACCTTCCTATTCATGCCCTTTTTGTCCCCTCAATCCTATTTGGATCTTTCTATTTTTTCCAGCAACATTTTTCCTTTCATTCGTGTTTTTATATTTTCATTCTTTTTTTACACCTATTTTTATCTCTTTCATTCGTACTTTTCCTTTTTTTTCCCTCTCTCTTGTCAACATTTCTCACTCGTGTCCTTCCTCTCCACCTCCACAACATATTTTTCTTCTCTTTGTATCAAACATATGAACAAAATCTTCTGATCTACATTTGATACCAATCTGGAAAAGACTGTTATCCGTTACTTATTCTTGTTTTCGTTGCTACGTAATGAAATACGCTCACAAATCCGAAGCTTTAGCAAATGCTGTATTTTTGTATTGTGTCTAATAGTATACACACGGTGGCGAAATCCTGTTGATATTACATGGGGTTCACATTGCTTGCTATTGAGTATGGAGTAAGAATAGAAATGGTTGAATGAAATGGAAATAAGATAAAAAGTCTTCAAAGTGCCGCAGTTCACCATTGATTTTTTCCCCTTCGTTTGATGTCAAGTTTCCTTTCCATCCTCTTTTGATGTTTCCGTCAACACTTATAGTCTACATATTCCACATCCCCCTCTAGAGACGCCTTCACTCCTTACACAACCACCTACACAGCCATCCACCCTACACACCTTACTGTAACCCTTCACAACTATTCCAGCGCAGTGTCAATCACCTTCACACACCTGGCACATACTATTACCCTTACCACCTAAACTATACCTCTCCCCTTACACCTACAACACAGCGACGAGCCAACACTCCACACACACATTATCAACACTGCAGAACCCTTTAGCACAGGGAACTCTATACACATCATAAACTCAATACTACCCATAACAAGCCTACACAATTCTACCGTAGAGAGGGAGAAATTAAGCCTTGTTCTCTCTCTCGGCTTCCTCGTCAGTGTTCCTTCCCCCCAGGTCAACGAGATACTTATACCAAGGGTCGCTGGGTCTTGGCGGAGGCGGAGGCGAAGGAAAGGCAAGAGTTTGTGAAATGTTAATTTTCTCCAGATTCTTCGTTTGTTTACGGTGCGTTAGGTCATGTAATGAAGCACCTGGGGACGGCGAGTGATACGGAGGGAAACTTTAGAGTCTTTTCTTTGTTATTTTTTTTAGAGTTTTTGTTTCCCTATGGTGCTTTTCCTGTTTAGTGTGCGATTAGTGTTTTTTTTTTGTGATTGGTATAATAATCTGAGTTTTTTTCAAAGATGAAAGCATAATTATTCAGTATAGTATCAAAGTTACGATTATCATCATCATTATTACTATTATTACTATTTTTTTTATTGTTAATCTTATTAATATTATCATTAATATTATCATTATTATTTATTATCATCATTTTCATCATCAGTATCATCATAATATTTGTTGTTAAGCTCAGGTGGACTCTGCATCACATCATAAGTTTGTCTCCCTGTCTACCCTTAACTAATTCAGTCTACAGATTATTGATTCAATGTTAAGCTTATTGATTCTTAAATTAAATTCTTATTCATCATCAAACTCTCCCTGTGTGATGTTAGACATACTGGCAACACGGCATCCTCTCCACTTTCCAACGCACCAATCACAGCGAAGGGCGTCTAGTGTTGGAAATTCTTGGTGACTTTATGTTGGATAAGTGATGAGTGCCACCAGCCTGAGGTTAAGCGTGTTGCGTGGTTCCTCATAATTACCAGGACGGAGTAGCGTTCCTGCTTGTGACATTTGGTGAATTTGTGAACTTTGCTACAACTTATCTGTGGTGTGAAGGAAGGGTTAGAGGCTTGGATTGAGGTGGTGGGTAAGGAGGCTTGGATTGAGGTGGTGGGTTAAGAGACTTGGTTTGAGGTGGTGGGTTAAGAGGCTTGGTTTGAGGTGGTGGGTTAAGAGGCTTGGTTTGAGGTGGTGGGTTAAGAGACTTGGTTTGAGGTGGTGGGTTAAGAGACTTGGTTTGAGGTGGTGGGTTAAGAGGCTTGGTTTGAGGTGGTGGGTTAAGAGGCTTGGTTTGAGGTGGTGGGTTAAGAGACTTGGTTTGAGGTGGTGGGTTAAGAGACTTGGTTTGAGGTGGTGGGTTAAGAGGCTTGGTTTGAGGTGGTGGGTTAAGAGGCTTGGTTTGAGGTGGTGGGTTAAGAGGCTTGGTTTGAGGTGGTGGGTTAAGAGGCTTGGTTTGAGGTGGTTGGTTGGTTTGAGGTGGTGGGTTAGGAGGCTTGGTGATGGATGGCTGACGTGATAATGCTCAACACTTTCCATCATCGTTACCCAGCTGGGATTTATGAAGGCCAAGGACACCGCTACACAATATCCACCTCGAGAGTTCATTGGACTGAGCCTTCAAGCGAACACACTCTGCATTATAAACACCAAGAGACACAAGATAATCATACACTCATAATAAAAAAATACAGATTTCCTCACGTCCTTCTATCTATGTACTTGAACGGTTCATCTGACTAATCCTTCTCACGAACACACTCTGCATCTTGAACACCCTTGAAGCAGAAAATCATTACACACCTATGATAAAATAAGAAATTCCCGCGCAGCTCTCTCGACCAAAACTCTCCCACCTAGACAAAGCAATGGAAGGGATGTCCACTTGTAGGGCTGACAACGCGCCGCTGGATATGAGGTATTGCGTTCCTGCTGACTGACTGGACATTAATTATACATCAGTTGTTGTTGATTATACTTGTCATGAACCCATGCTATTATGTACGTCATTATTGTTTCTGAGGATGAGATATATCACTTTAATTAATGAGTTCGTGTGTGTGTGTGTGTCTCTCTCTCTCTCTCTCTCTCTCTCTCTCTCTCTCTCTCTCTCTCTCTCTCTCTCTCTCTCTCTCTCTCTCTCTCGCCCTAATGCGTTTCGCTCTGTTACTTTCAGTGTTTTGCGCGGCGTCAGTTGCTTGCGGAATTTCGTAAATCTTTTGTGTGCTTTTAGGAGCCGTGGGCTTGGAAGAGGGAGAGGAAAAGGAGGAGGAGGAGGAGGAGGAAAAGGAGGAGGAGGAGGAGGAGGAGGAGGAGGAGGAGGAGGAGGAGGAAGAATAGGAGGAGGAAGAGAATGATAAGAAGAAGGAGGAGAGATAGGAGGAAAAGGAGAAAGAGAGGAAGGTTGAGGATTACGAAGAGAACAAGTGAGGGAGGAATAAAATGAGGAAGAAGAGAATGGAAGAACAGAGAACGAAAACGAGAAGAAGAGGGAGGAAAGAAGGGATAAGACGAAGAGGGAGAGAAGGGAAAGGGTACTTGAAGGAGAGTGAAGGGCAGTAGAGAGAGGAAAACAACGAAGACAAAGACCTGGAGGATGAGGAGGAGGAGGAGGATGAGGAGGAGGAGGAGGAGGGAGCAAGTGTGAGGAAAACAGCGAGGACGAGGATGAGGCCAAGTAGGAGGAGGGGGAGGAGAAGGAGGCGAAGGTAACACCACTTAGATAGAGGTGTAGGATCAAGTGGAGGATAGTGGGTTAGGTGGAGGTGGAGGTGGAGGTGGAGGTGTAAGTGGAAGGACGTGTTTTAATATAGAAGTCATATCGAGCAGATAAAATACCTCATGCTGCGTCTTGCCCGAAATACCTTCCTGACCATCAACATATCGAGACAGCGAATCAGATTGCCTGCTCACTCCTTCCCTGCTTTCCTCTTCCTTCCCTTTCCTCTTTCCTTCTCTTCTCACCTGTCCTTCCTCTTCCTTTCCTCTCTTGCCTTTCCTCCTTCCTTGTTTTATCACTTGTTTTCCTTTTTTTTTTTTTTCTGTCCTTTCGTTTCTCCTTGTTTTATCACGTGACCTTCCTCTTCCTCTCCTCTTTCTTTCTCTTCTCACTTGTTTTTCTTCTTCCTTTCCTCTCTTCTTTTTCCTGTGAACATCCCTCTTTCTTTTCCTCATTACTTGTTCTCCCATCCGCTTCTTCATTTTCCTTTCCTCTGTTATTCCCTCTTTCCTTTTCTTATAATTTATCCTTCCTCTTTTTCTTCCTTTCCTTTCTTCCCTTTCGTTTGTTTTTCCGTTTTTTCCTTTTTTTTTATAATTTGTCCTCCCACCATCTTTCTTTCCTCTAACCTTCACTCTTTTCTTCCTTTTCTCTCTTCCCTTTTCTCTTTCCTTCTCTTATTACTTATCATCTTTCTCCGCTTCTTCTTTTCCTCTCTTCATTTTCCTTATCTCTGTTTTTCCCTCTTTCTTATGCTATCACCTGTTCTCAGTTCCTACTTCCTCCTTTCCTAATTACATCCTCTTTCCTCTATCCTTTATCCTTTTTATATGTCCTCCCTACCTGCGTCTTTTTTTTTTGCTCTTTCCCTTTTCCTTCTCTTCCTCTCTTAGTTTCCCATGTATTGTTTTTGTTTTTCCCCTTATTCTCTCTCTTCCTCTAATATCTTCCATGCTTTCCTTCCTTCTTCCCTCTCCTTCGCACCATACTCCTTACTCCTTACTTCCTCAGGCTTCCCGCTCCTTTTACTAGCCATCCTTCTTTCCTCCCTTTCTTTACCTATGCCTCCTTTCTTTCCCCTTCCCTTATCCTCCATCTTAGTTACCTCTCACCCTCCCGCTCCTCCTACGGCCACAACACCTTTATCGACGTCTTGCGCCAAATTGCATGAGGTCGCGCAGTTTAGCATTTGTGAAACGCGCGATCCGTGGCCCAGACAAACGAGATTTCAACATGCTGTTCTCTGCCCATCAGGCGACGCAGAGGCCTGTCTGTCTAGGCTGGATAATTGCATTTCGGACCCTGTGCTGTCAACCTACGAGACGGGGAATAAGAGAACAAAGGGTGCTCGGAAAAATAGGTACTATATCAAAGTGGAAACAGAATAGGAACAGTTATGTTTGTCTCTGCGAGTAAACAAAAGGTAAAGCTACATTGAAGAACCGTGTATGAAATGTAAGCAATTACTGGCACGCAAGTAACTACAGGAGAGCTGAAAGAAATGACAAAGGGAATAATACAAAAGAAAAACAAAATCA
>JAXIVD010002815.1:20000-28701 GCA_036785275.1 Cancer borealis
CCCTTCTTCCTAACTTGTCTGTGATAATTATTGCGATAAACAGCCGTGACAAGCGAATCCTGTAAGCAAATTACTTTGCAGCCTTACTAATGTATGCTCAGTTGACAATATTGTTTCACTCAACACACTTGTGACGGTCGCCCTTTAGGAAGTCATACTCCTGAGCCTCACAACACAGTGCCACTGAGCCTGCACCTCAACACCAACACTTTCACTTAACAACACACACACACGGCAACACCACTTCCTTCCTATGTAAGCCTTTAGACAACATGACTTCAAACACAACACATACAGCAACAACACCACTTCTGTCAAAGAAGTTTTTTTTTCTTTACATTAAACAGGTCTAGCTAAAGGCAGAAAAAACAGGTTACAAAAAAAATCACGGTTGTTGCCAGACCCTGAACAGAGGACAGTAGGAGACCTAGAGACAGTAGGTGGAGGTCCTAGTTAACGTGAGGTGTCTTGACACTCCTCTTTTCAAAGAGTTCAAGTCATAGGCAGGTGAATAAAACAGACAAAGTAAGAGAGTTCCAGTGTGTACCAGTGTAAGGGATGAAAGCGTGAATATACTGGTTAACTCTTGCATTAGAAAGATGAACACAAGTATTTCCACAAATCCATGAACACCAACGCTTTCCTTGAAAACAATTCACACAGCAACACCACTACAGAACACACTCATTCCGCATCACCACTTATTTGACTTAAGTATGTACAGTGTTGGACTCATTTGCTCCTCACCTCATTTTTGGGAGCGAACGAGTGGACTAAACAAAAAAGTATTTAAGTATATAGAAAGAAATCTTTGACATTTCAATAGACTAATTATTTTTCTTACGTTGAAAACTATTCTAGTGAGCAGTTGGTAGTGATTTCATTATAAAAAAAAAATAGCTGAATTTTATTGAAAATTGTCACTTCTACCACTGAAAAAAATTTGTATAAAATTATTGAAATTTCAAAATCCATTAACTATCTATGATTAAAGAAAAATGGTTACCATACAAGATTTATAAGTTAAAGACTTTCAGTAAAAAAAGTATATACATATATATATATATATATATATATATATATATATATATATATATATATATATATATATATATATATATGTATACATTTTTTTTCTTCTTTTTTTCTCATTTCGCGAAAGTAAAGCAGAGTAGAAGAGCAGTGAAGTCCAGTTCCCTTTTCTGGATAAAACTAAAAGAGGGCCGCGTATCATTCCTTTTAATGAGTAGTAACAGTGGGAACCATTTCACTCACGTTTTAGACACAGGTAATCATCACTGTAAATGTCACTACAACCATCACTACACTCTACCATCACTGACCTTTAACATTCTCCAACCCGAACATTCTCCGCCACCACTTTCGTACATGCAATACCCATCATCACCATCGTTGCCCTGATACAGTATTCAACACAATTTCCAACTCATATCGTCACACGTCCATCACACAAGAGCATCACACGCTTTTCTTTCTCCTATTTATGTCACGTTACAATTTTTTTTCCTGCTTATTTTCTATTAAAAAATATACTTTAAATTTTCACATTTGATTTCACGTCGGCGAACCTTGCTACATTCCTCCACCCTTTAAGAAATTCTCTCTCTCTCTCTCTCTCTCTCTCTCTCTCTCTCTCTCTCTCTCTCTCTCTCTCTCTCTCTCTCTCTCTCTCTCTCTCTCTCTCTCTCTCTCTCTCTCTCTCTCTTATGCATTCTCTGGTTACAAAGTCAGTTATGGATGAACCTGTGTGTGTGTATGTGTGTGTGTGTGTGTGTGTGTGTGTGGTGTGTGTGTGTGTGTGTGTGTGTGTGTGTATGTGTGTGTATGTATGTGTGTGTGTGTGTGTGTGTGTGTGTGTGTGTGTGTGTGTGTGTGTGTGTGTGTGTGTGTGTGTGTGTGTGTGTACAAATTCCGTAACAACTATGCTATGCAACGGGGAAATTGGAATGGCTTCGTGGTTTATCATTCTCTCTCTCTCTCTCTCTCTCTCTCTCTCTCTCTCTCTCTCTCTCTCTCTCTCTCTCTCTCTCTCTCTCTCTCTCTCTCTCTCTCTCTCTCTCTCTCTCTCTCTCGCTCCTTCCCCCTCGTATGGCCTGCCTCCCCACTTTCCTCTTATATAACACTTCTACCCTAAGGCAGTCGCCACCTCCCCCTCCTTAAGCCATAGTCTCCCCTCTTTCCCTCCCCTCCCTTCCACCTGCCACTGAACTCTGCTCCCCTGATTATACAGGTGTGTTTTCCCTGCATTCATTAGTAGTTACCTGACCTCTTAAGTTAGATTCAGTGTCTCTCAACCTGGATTTAAAAGGCAAATACTTCTCTCGTATCGATTGAGGATTATAGGATGTTTAAGAGGGTGTGTTTGCGTTACATCCTCTTGGTAAGATTAAACATATGAGTTCAAAGGCCAGTGGTGGTATTTCCTTTCATATTTTAAGCCTTACCAGCCAGCAGTAGGCAGAGTAGGCGTAGTAAGTTATTTTCCATCACTCATATCATATTTACATCGGTCTGATCGACTCCCAGGCCCATCTATCTGTTCCCTTGGCGTGAATTTTTCATCTGAATAACAAATAAGACACGAAAATCCCATCCCTTGTACTGTATATATTTCTCCATTCCCATGAAAGTTGTTCTCGCGACAAAATACAAGTTCAGTATCTCCCATCACTCTCCTGACACCTAAGAGTAGTAATTTAGGAAGCATTTTACATCCTTGGAAAACTTGTAACTGTGTATTAGCCACGGTAGGGAATAGGATAGTGAAGTCCCTAGAAAGGTATAGGTAAAGGAAGGATTAAAGGAGTGTAGAGGAGCAGCAGACGGAGGAAATAGGGAGGAAAAAGGAAAAGGTGAGTTTGTGGGGCTGATTGTCATGACGTGATAAAGGATGAAAGGGAGGAAAGGGTGGCAGTGTTAGGGTCAAGGGTCAAAACTAGGGTGCGAGGGATATGAGGGAGGAAGGGAAGAAGAGGGAGGAAGAGAAATGTATAAAGAGTATGTTCCGGATATGAAAGGAGGGAAGGGAAACAGCGAAAGGAACAAAATAGTAAATGGAATGAACGAGAAATTGAATATTGGAGAATCGCTAATGACTAATTTGAGGAAAGTGATAGGAGAGAGAGAGAGAGAGAGAGAGAGAGAGAGAGAGAGAGAGAGAGAGAGAGAGAGAGAGAGAGAGAGAGAGAGAGAGAGAGAGAGAGAGAGAGAGAGAGAGAGAGAGAGAGAGAGAGAGAAAAAGAGAGAGAGAGTATTTGTTCACTAGTAAAAATATAGAAATAAGTAACTAAATTTTATAGAAGTGATGAGACACAAAGATAAGACATAATTAAATGACAAAGGGGAGACAGGAATGAAGAGAAAGAGAGAGAAAGGAAGAAAGGGAAAGAGAGAGAAAAATAGAGGGAGATAAAGAGAAAGAGAGAGAGAGAGAGAGAGAGAGAAAGAGAGAGAGAGAGAAAATAAATGTACTAGCAGAAATTTATTACAAATGGCAGGGACTTACTCATTACACTATTTTATGATCTCCACATATTTACGCTGAGCCCCACAGAGCAATTCCCTAAACAAACAGTACCAATAAGAATGTTTGGACGACACACACACACACACACACACACACACACACACACACACACACACACACACACACACACACACACACACACTCAAAAACAAGATAACATATTTCGAAATCGCATCCTCCTCCACAACATAAGGAATATGAGATACAACGTGAGATTTACCAGAAGGAGGAGGAGGCAGGAAAGGGCAAAATTACAGTAAATGGACTGGCAAAAGGAACAAGAATAAGAAAAACAACAAAATGAGAACTACACCAAGAGGAATAAGGCATGAAGAAGAGGTTGATGATGATGATGATAATAGATGACGATGAGGAGGAGGAGGACGAGGCACAACCTTCCTGGTAAAGATTTAACCAACGTCAGGACGGGAAGGTAGGGACGAGGAAGAACGGAGGGAAATCACGGAGGAAAAAAAAACTAAGTAAAGAAAAAGATGGTAGGATAAAAATGAGGGGAGGAAGACGTACGTGACGTGCCCTACGAATTGCGCTCTACACATTAATTATAGAGATTATGAGGAAGGGTGGAGGTGAGACGTGAAGGAGGAGACAGAAATGACGGCCTTGGAGGAGAATGAGGAGTGAGGAGTGAATAGAAGGAAACCAAGGAGTGAAACAGGGGAGGAGAGGAGTCAAGGGAGAGTGAGAGGGAAGTAGAAGAGGACAAGAGGACAGTCAGGGGTCTCATGGCCTCTTGACGTGATCCTGTGTACCGTCTCTGAAGTTAGATTGGACAAGACCTTTCTGGAGGTGCTGTGGCGAGACGCGACGGGAGGAGGCGGGAGGAGGGTGCCAGGAGGGTGCCAGGAGGGTGTCAGGAAGGGAGAAGGGTGCCAGGAGAAGAGGAAAATAGTGCAGAAAATGGAGAAGCGGAACGGACAAAGAACGAAATGGTAAAAGAAAACTAATCTAATAAAATGCAAAATTTTTCAGACGAGTTTTACATAAGTGGCTTGTGTGTCAAACTATCAGACAACACGTGACTTGCTGAACGGGAAAAAATAGAAATAAAGTGTAGATAATTTCTGTTATTTTAATCTCTGTAAAAAATAGGGAATCCAGGATTTGTCAAAAGCAAGTTTTATATATGAAAAATACAGAATATAAAAGATTTGACAAATAGAAGAGAAAGAGATAGATAGATAGATAGAGGCAGAGAGAGAGAGAGAGAGAGAGAGAGAGAGAGAGAGAGAGAGAGAGAGAGAGAGAGAGAGAGAGAGAGGAGAGAGAGAGAGAGAGAGAGAGAGAGAGAGAAAGAGAGAGAGAGAGAGTCGCAATGAAAATTATTATTTCTTTACAAACCTTTCCATCAACTTGTCCATTAATAAATCGAAAGGATCTTCACCTTTCATCTTAGTAATGACATATTAACAAGTAAGTAAGCAATACATTCCGTTTCATGCCGCTACTTTATTGCTTGGCTTTGGCGTATCCCTTCCAGCACGAAATTGTGGAGTGAAGTGAGTGTCTGAATCACGTCCCTGCCTCGGGTGACTGGAAGTGGGAGTGTATGAGAAGTAGATAGGAGCTCCGACAGGTTTGTTTGGGTTGGGACGAGTGTGTGGCTCTCATGGATGAATTAGAAATGTGTGGATGACGAATATATATGTGTGTGTATGTGTGTGTGTGTGTGTGTGTGTGTGTGTGTGTGTGTGTGTGTGTGTGTGTGTGTGTGTGTGTGTGTGTGTGTGTCGATAGATCATACGAGGCGGCCATTACCTGTATGCGGCGGTGGTCGTGGTCAGATACAAGGGGAAAGGATCCATCTGATAAGAAAAATCCGGTGACAATTAAATGACAGAGGATTCTTATTTTTTACGTGTTTTTTCTTATCATCCACGAGGAATTATGACACAAGAAATTTAAATAAAGAATCACATTCCTAGTACTGATAACATGTCCATTAATCTTGGTTAATAATTCAATTTGTTTTTCCTCCTGAGAAGACTACTTTCAGTCCATCACTATAAGTTACTGAAGAGCATTATAAAAAATATATATTTATATATAAACTATACATGTTACAGAGATTTGGACACATTCATGCATCTAAATTAAAAGCTACGCCATTAATATTTATTTATTTTATTGCCTCACAAAATTAATTCCGATTTAAATCGCCGGAAATAATTGTCTCATTGATTGGTTTTTCATATTGGTAATTTGAACGGTGTCACTCCATCCCAACACTCATGACAACACAGCGTGGACGAGGTGGTAAAGCGTGATGGTGGTGGTGATGGGGGCGGTGGAGGTGGTGGGGGTGGGGGTGGGGGTGGTGGGGGTGGGGGTTGTTGTTTTTGTTGGTGATGGTGGTGATAGTGGTGGTTGGGATGGGAGTTGGGGTGGGGAAAGGGGTGGTGGTAGTGGTGGTGATGGTGGTGATGGTGGTGGTGGTGGGGGTAGGAGTTGTTGTTGTTGTTGGTGGTGGTGGTGATAGTGGTGATAGTGGTGGTTGGGATTGGGGTTGGGATGGGGGTGGGGATGGGGTTTGGTTGGGGGTGAGGGTGGTGGTGGTGGGAGTTGTTGTTTTTGTTGGTGGTGGTGATAGTGGTGGTTGGGATGGGAGTTGGGGTGGGGGTGGGGGATGGGGTGGTGGTGGTGGTGGTTGGTGGTGGTGGATGAGGAGGAAATGAGATGAAGAAGAAGAAGAATATAATGATGATGATGAGAAGAAGAAAAAGAAAAAGAAGAAGAAGAAGAAGAAGAAAAGAAGAAGAAGAAGAAGAAGAAGAAGAAGAAGAAGAAGAAGAAGAAGAAAAAAAAAAAAGAAGAAAAAAATATAATGATGATGATGAAAATGCGTAATAAAAAAGAAATAGGAGGAGGTAGAAAGCAGTAATCAATACAAAATAGAGCGCGTTTTTATGAAGCTACACGATCTCACTTTTAAGTAGGTCAAGGTTTTAGGTTAAACTGAAAACAACGTATTACATTTCATTCCTTCATACACACCAGTCAACTATTAAATCACACTGACGATTATGACTTACCTGTATAAATAGATAAGAAGAGAAAAAATACACTTATTGAAAAATAATAAAACATACATGTCAAAGCTTTTCAATAGCATATTAACTTCCATCACTTGCCTGCAATCCTCCTTTCAATATGACTTAGGCTTATAATATGACTGAAATGAAATATGAAAATGTTGTCTTTGTTGATTGATATTTTTCATTAATATTGCGAACGATAAAATGTAATGTTTTAGCATCAATTTATGATGTGCAATGTTTACAATCACGGTTACTAGTGATGTGTATTATAGTGTTCAATAGCTAACGTATATTTCACTGGACAGACAAACAACATTTCCCGTGGAAGATGCGCTTTTATCAGACCACGGGAAACCGATTAAGTGATAATTTCTCTTTCAGTTCATTAGTTGATATTTTGATTGCAAAGGAAAAGATAAATCCTGTAGCATGGTCGGTATCTCTCTCTCTCTCTCTCTCTCTCTCTCTCTCTCTCTCTCTCTCTCTCTCTCTCTCTCTCTCTCTCTCTCTCTCTCTCTCTCTCCCCTAAAAAGAGGAGATATATATTGACACTGATTACCTAAGAAATGGAAGTGTTCATGCTAGTGCAGTAGTTTCATTGCTATGTAGAGAACGTTCTTCATAAACACTGATGTACACAATTGAATCACACAACAGCGATCTTCCTCAATACCAACACTAGTATCACCACCACAACTACGAATACTATGCACATAACCTAACCTAACCACAATTAACCAATACAAAGCTATAACAACAGCGGGCGATGGTAGCAGATGGAGAGGAGGGAAGAGACAAGTAATGTCAATAAGTCTACGGAGCTAGTAAGCCGTATTTCACTGTGTCCGTCCCTTACGCTTCTGCTGCACGTCTCGTGCTGCTACTGCGTTTTATATATGTACTATTTGCTGTTCGATTTCTATGTGATAAAAGTGTTAATCTCTCTCTTTTTTTTCTCTCTCTCTCTCTTTGTCTCTCTCTCTCTCTCTCTCTCTCTCTCTCTCTCTCTCTCTCTCTCTCTCTCTCTCTCTCTCTCTCTCTCTCTCTCTCTCTCTCTCTCTCTCTCTCTCTCTCTCTGTTAACGTGCCACAGGATATTGGCTTCCCTGTAATTACTGTTTCATTGTAATGCTTTGCAATACCAAGGTGAATTGAAGCTGCATAGTTATAATAGAAAACAATATTTTTTCTTAATGAAGGTGAATAGCACGGAATGAATGCGTGAAAAGAAAATTTTCATTAATCAAAGAAAGTAAAGTTAAGTTAAGATGATCTTATATTGCATTTATTTCACCTTATTCTAGCTACTAATGTCACATATTGAATCATAACGCTTACTATTTTTATCAATGTGTTATATATTATTATCAATATAATCATTATAATCATTATCATTAAGATAATGACATGTAAAGATTTTTTCAAAGTTAATGGACTAATGAACAAAAAGAAGTACTTTTACATAAAGTGGTCATGTATATTGCACTCGTTATACATTCAAAAATTAGACATTGGTAGGCATCAGGAAGAGATGTTTAATCGATGCTTGCCACATTTTTTTAATTTAATTGCGAAGACCCTCTTACCTCCACCACTACTGAAAGTATCTCGTGATTTTCGGATGAAATATAGTGTGTATGTTCAACCTAAACCCAACACTCATGAATCACTTCACTTCCTACCATTCAAGTACCTCTCAACAAATACGAAGACAAAAAGTAAAATACACAAAAAGCGAGGCATGATTTACTCAAATAGATATTCAAAGAAGGCCATGAGTGCCAGTCCTCCTTCAGCACTATAATATTTCAAAATTCTGAATATCCTGTTATTAAAAGCTCTCGCCAGTCACTCTTCATACTTGGGCACGCTGCATCGATCGGCTCACCCTCAGCGGACTCCACCAGCCACACACATCCCTCCATTGCACTCCGTCAAGTACACTGGTTTAGCGATGAAGCAAACTCATGATCTAATTTCATCACATGTGACTGCTATACGGCGTGGCTGTAGGAGGTGGTGAGAGGAGGAAGGGAAGGAGGGAAGGCAAGGTCAACATTGAGCAGGGCGTGTCAGGTGCAATTAATGTTGCTCAC
>JAXIVD010002815.1:28901-31401 GCA_036785275.1 Cancer borealis
GGGAGCGGCGTGTGGCTGGTCGGTGACACTGTTTGCCAAATTTGCATAATAATGACGTGCCTTAACAAAAGTCTCGTGTTTGGCAACTCCTCCTAACTCATATCCAAAGTACGCATGGCACTCCCGCCTCTCGGTCAGCTGTGTCGCGGCAGGAGATTGAACCTAATTGCAGGGCAGAATAAGCGTCAAAGTCGACGAGCCGTTCAGGTGCGATTAAGGAGGTGAATATTTCCCCGCCAAAGGCTTTGCAATTACCGCGTGTGTGCGAGTTTGGAGAACACCGCTTGTCAAGTGGTTGCAAGTCTTCATGCAATTACTGCCAAATCCAAAGAGTGAGCCCGACCCTATTGACACAGCTTGATCCCGACGCCATGACGCTTTACGGGCGGTATTGGCGCTTTGTGTGACACGCCCGCCGGGGACCTGACCGCCGACCCCGCCCGCACACCTGTACAGGAGGGTGCGGCGCTGGGGCGGGACGATCAGAGGACATGTTCACCTTTAGATGTTGCAATGTTTGTTCAGTGCTTAGTGGCGCGGAATCACGTGCAGCTTAGATTTTACGGTGCGTGTCAGGGTTGTGGCGTAACGTGACGGTAAGCAAGTGTTATTGTGGGAGTGAACAACATAATAATAGCAGCGGCCATTAGCATTCCTTTGAAGACTTGTGATTGAAATGCAACACTAACTCATATGGTTTGATTTGATGCTTGTATTATGATTGCTAATGTTTTTTTTTCATGTGTGTGTGTGTGTGTGTGTGTGTGTGTGTGTGTGTGTGTGTGTGTGTGTGGATGTGCGTGTGCGTGTGCGTGTGCGTGTGTGTGTGTTAAGTAAAGACACTCAAACCATCTGCTAACTTATGTTGTTCTTTCTTTTCAGGTAAGTACTTGTTGGATGCTAACAGTTGGTGCATCCATCCAAACACACTTCCAGCCCACCAATGAAGGTAACTCTCGGTCATCCTTCAAACATTATATCTACCTGTATTGATGCTTCATGTGCGTCATCTATGGGTAAAGGTGAACATCCCTTTAATTAATATATCTTTACATAATCTTTAGTGACAACTTTACTGGAAGAATCACTGGGAACTAAAGAAATATATGATAGAAGCTTATCAACCTTCCTGTATTACCCAGTTCATAATCCAGATCACAGATGACAATATTTCCTTATCTGTTTAAAGTAAATGTAATCTTTTTAGTGTCTCATCCGTCAGAGGGAGGGTTTTGCTAAGGGAAATCAGAGTAACCAGACAGTAAGGAGGGAAGGAGGACAGGAAGAGGCATGGAGCACTTGAGTCTCGTCCCTCTAGTGGGCTTTAAACTTTCCCACAAGACCAAAGTGAAGGGCGAGTGTCGTGGTAATGCATCCCTGGGACGGCTGTGAGTGGGAGGCTGAGTGATGCAGCAAACCAGTGTTCTTTAGTGTTCGTAGAGTGTTGATACAGGGAGGATTGTAGGAAACTGTGGTTGTGTTAGATATGTTGACAGATGGATGGATTTTTGGATGGATAGATGGATGAACAAACAGAAAAAAATACTAAATTTCATATTGTTTATGTTGCTCGTATCAATATTTCCCACATTTTTATTTTATTTTAACATAAGGGACACTTTCAAGATAACAAGTTTCTCCTTAGTGGATAAGACAGAGCAGGGTTAGGTGAGCGTAGACCCAAAATAAACACACACACACACACACACACACACACACACACACACACACACACACACACAGACACACACACACACACACACACACACACACACACACACACACACACACACACACACACACACACACACACACACACACACACACACACACACACACACACACACACACACACACACACACACACACACACACACACACACACACACAACGTTAGTGATCCGATCTTACATGAAAGGTGGATGCAGCAAACACCAGTCATCCATCATCCATTTGTCCGTGTTTGGTGTCCGTGTTTGGTGTTTGGTGTCCGTTTCAGTGTGTGTTTGAGGTGAATATTGCTGTAACCATGGCAACAATAGTGTGCTTCCCGCTATAACAATGCGTCCAACTCCTGTTCATAGTCGTCATCGTCCTTCAAAAATATGACGTTAAATAGAAATGTTCAAGCAACGCCGATTATTTTTTCTCTCTTTTTCTCTGTTTCTCTTTTTTTTTCTCTCGATGTTAATATAATTTCCAAAATGTAACAAAAAATAACAATTCAGCATCAATTTGAAAAAAGAAACATTAACAATTATTTTTATTATGAATCTTCAATTACAATGCGTTACAATTAGACAAAGTTTTGCAATCAACATCAATTAAGTAAATTAGAAGTGTGACGTGTTAGTCTTGGTCACGTAGCCTGGCACAGCCTCGCACCTGTTTCCGTGACACGTCCGTGGAGAGGAACAATCAATCACGGACACGGATGCGGATCAGTAGATAATTATGTACTTTATCCAACAGCCTCCATGATTCACTGGTGACAGGGACG
>JAXIVD010002815.1:36401-46401 GCA_036785275.1 Cancer borealis
TAAGTGTTAATACGTAATTACAATGTTAGTTATCTATACCTGTAGAAAGAGAGGTAGGAGGTAGGAGGTAGGTCACTGTGTCTCCTGTGGAAGGGAAAGTATGAATATGTGCGACCAGTATTAAGCACGGTACAGATTTTTCACAAATAACTTTAAAATTTACATAATAACTATGTTTTTAATGTATAATAACACACACACACACACACACACACACACACACACACACACACACACACACACACACACACACACACACACACACACACACACACACACACACACACACACACACACACACACACGTGTTTGTTTTAAGTTCATAGCACGGCCACAAAATTGTGATGTTACTATATATCATTGTTATTATTATTATTATTATTATTATTGTTATTATTATTATTATTATTATTATTATTATTATTATTTCTATCATGATTATTATTTCAAACTGCGAGCGAAGCGACCAGTTTAGAAGTTTCGAAACGACTCCATCCAAAATGTGTCTGTGTGTGTGTCTGTCTGTCTTTTATCTCCTCCTAGACTACTGGAAGGATCGGAATGAAACTTTCAGGGGTCGTAGGCATCAACCCTTAGGTTTGTGTGTGTGTGTGTGTGTGTGTGTGTGTGTGTGTGTGTGTGTGTGTGTGTGTGTGTGTGTGTGTGTGTGTGTGTGTGTGTGTGTGTGTGTGTGTGTGCGTGCATGAGTGCGTGTGTGTGAGCGTGCGTGCGCGTGTGCGTGTGCGTGCGCGTGTGCGTGCGTGCGTGTGTGTGGTCCAGACGGGGCGGGACACGTGCCGCCTCGCCGCCGTGGTCCTGTGTTGAGGCTTCTCGGCGCCTGTTTGGAATGAAAACAAAGACTCTCCGCGAACAGTTAAAATTATGCTTACGCGAATATTTTCCTTGGCCCAGACGAGCGGGTCAGGCCTCTTGCACCCCGACCCTAGAATGTTTGATGGTCAACATTTTTGTCTGCTGATGAATATGTTCTTCACATCTCCATTTCAAATTAACTATCGATGTTTTTTCTTTTCTTTCCGTGGTAGATTCTCGTATATTGCAAGCTTAGGACTTTTTTTTATCATTAAATGTAGTTTGCCTGTCTACTCTTGTCTGTATGTTCTTAATAATGTTGTACAGTGTGTATTAACGAAACACAGAAGATACAGAGTGTTACGTGGAAGACAGGATAATGTTTTGCTTCCCTCTCACGTTTAAATGTTGCTAATACGATCTTACAGCATAACTTAACGAAACAAAGAAGGAGAGATAACATCCTATATAGAGAGGCAATGTCTCGCTTGCTCGTGTCTGCATCAATTGCAACACGAAAGATGGAATTTGTTATGACTGAACACGATAAAAGGTCACTGCTACAGGGAGAGAGGAAGAGAGGAGTAAAAAAAAAAAAGAGAAAGAAAGAAAAAGAGGAGCGAGGGAGCTGATTGCAAAAGGTAAAAAGAAAAAGGAGATCGACAACACAGAGACACTGAGATGAGGGACATGTACGTACAAGCAAAATAAACGACATAAAAATAATAATTCTCTCACTCTCTGTATACATATATAAAAAATAAAAGGGACAATGTTAGTCATAATATAGAGGAAAATTTATACGGATAGGAAATATGGTGAAGGAATGTTCAGTGCAGGAAAAATGTTAAGTGATGTAAGGAGGGAGTCTTCATATTGAGATGCTGGGTAGAGGACGGTATTCATTGGGCGATTCCTCAACGTTTAGAGATAATTGGAGAAAATGGAAGAAAGTAAGGGAGCAGGAGAAAGAAAATGGAGAGAAGAGGTTAGGGAGAAAGGGAAGAACGTGGAAAAATGGAGAGATGGAGGTAAAGGAAGAGAGGGAATGAGGCTGGGGAGAGGGAATGAGAACAAAGACCTGGAGGAATGAGGGAAGTACTTATTCGCCAACGAAGGGAAAGTGGGGAAAGAGTGCAAAAGAGAAAACTAATTAGAATTACTAAACAAAGACGAGAGGAAGTGAACGTAAGGAGTAGAGGAGAATCACGTTTTAAAAGAAGACAAATTAAAGTGTGTACGAGGGAAACAACACCATAAAACGCTTTAGATATAAGAAAATAAAAAGAAAACATAAAGATGAATAAAAGCGAGTAATAATGAGAAGAGAAAGAGGGAAAGAGGCGCATTTGATTAAAGAAGAAGATGAAATTAATAAAAGAATATGTGCAAACAGACACTCAGACAGACAGACAGACAGACAGACAGAGATTGAAGACGGAGTGATAACCTGAGGATGACGAGCTTATAATTAATCATAGAGTGATGTGTGGTATTGGCTGATTCTCCACAATTAATACTTACTGATATGAACTGTCAATGGAAAGTCACACTGACGATTCCATGATGACAGAATGTTCATGTGTGTGTGTGTGTGTGTGTGTGTGTGTGTGTGTGTGTGTGTGTGTGTGTGTGTGGGTGTGGGTGCGTGTGTGCGTGCATTCATGTTAGTAATCTGTGTGTAAATCTTTGTTAGTATAAAGGCTTTGAATGATTCTAAATTCACACGAATTACGTGATAGCGTGCAATGTATTTGTATATAGATACATTGATGGCTAGACTAGTATATAAAGAGCTGATAGATTGATAGATAGATAGATAAATAAATATATATAAAGATAAATAAATTGATATAGATGTAATGTATTATGCAGAAAACGAACTCATTTCACCCAAAAACATAAATCAAATATATCCCTAATTTGATACATAAAAAAAAATTCATTGACATGCTAAGAACATTTTTATATATCTTTATAGATCATCAAGGTCACGTAATTTGCAAAGAGCCTGTGGTTGAGGTGTGTGTGTGTGTGTGTGTGTGTGTGTGTGTGTGTGTGTGTGTGTGTGTGTGTGTGTGTGGATGTGGGTGTGGGTGTGGGTGTGGGGGGGCGGGCGGGCGGGGAGGAGATGCTAAGGACGCGTTAGCGAGGGATCAAGCCTGTGTATTTGAGAGGGAGGAGGAAGAGGAGGAGGAGGAGGAGGAGGAGGAGGAGGAGGAGGAGGAGGACAGTTGTGATGATGATTGTGATGATAATACTGCTAATGATAATGATAATGATAATGATACCACTGATAGTTATGGTGTTAGTGGAAGGTGAAGCAGTGCGTGTGATGATAATGATGATGGTGATGATGATGATGATGATTAATTTTGTAGATGATAATGGTGTACAGGGATGCTAAGTGTATATATGTTGATTACAAAAAGATAATAAGGAAATGATGATAAAAAAAATAGATAAATAAATAAATCAAAATAAGTGTTGCAAATAGAACACAAATAAACACAAGAAAGGATGGAGTGAAATGGAAAAAACTAATTAAATAGAATATTGTTTAGGCTGCAAAAAACACACGAAATAAAACAAATAAATAAATAAATAAACAAACAAAAAAAAGCTCTAATAATGATGCAACTGAAACCCGATGATGCAATAATGTTTACACGACCCTGAAAAAGATAATGAAATAAACAGAAAAAACAAACAAACAAAAAAAAAAAGAACAAATAGAAAAAGAAAACACCTTTATTTCACATCAGAAAATTGAAGAAAAAAAAAAATTAAAATAAAAATCCATTGCAACAAACACCACAAGAAAAAAAATAAAGAAAAAATTAAAGAAAAGATAGATAGACAATAAATAAAACAACAAAAACAAGGAAAACGGTACTAAGGAAAACAGGACAAAAAACATCAATAACAACCTACGTAACCATCTTCTTAGTGGTTTATTTGGTCTTATTTGGGCTTATTTGGATTTACTTGGGCTTATTTGTATTTAGTTGGGCTTATTTGTTCTTATTTGGGCTTATTCGGGCTTATTTGGGCTTATTTAGGCTTATTTGGGCTTATTTGGGCTTATTTAGGCTTATTTAGGCTTATTTGGTCTTATTTAGGCTTATTTGGTCTTATTTGGGCTTATTTAGGCTTATTTGCGCTTATTGGGCTTATTTGGTCTTATTGGCTTATTTGGGCTTATTTGAGCTTATTTGGGCTTATTTGAGCTTATTTGGGCTTATTTGAACTTATTTGGGCTTATTTGGACTTATTTGGACTTATTTGGGCTTATTTGGGCTTATTTTATCTTATTTGGGCTTATTTGAACTTATTTGGTATTATTTGGGCTTATTTGGACTTAATTGGGCTTATTTGGGCTTATTTGGGCTTATTTTTATCTTATTTGGGCTTATTTAAACTTATTTGGTATTATTTGATCTTATTTGGGCTTAATTGGGCTTATTTGGGCTTATTTGCGCTTATTGGGCTTATTGAGCTTATATGGGCATATTTGAGCTTATTTGGGCTTATTTGGACTTATTTGGGCTTATTTGGGTTTATTTGGTGTTCTGTATAAATTCGCCAAGGGACTCGATGTTCAGAGTGAGTTGTTTCATATTCCGCCTCAAACAGTTAACTTGGCAAGGAGAATGTCCGCAGCATGCATAATTTTGCATATTAAGTTAGTGTTGTGAGCCGCGATGTGGAGGATGCTGGGAAGTGTTGCAGCTTGGCCTCATGTTTCCGACCTCTTCTGTGTGTGTGTGTGTGGGTGGGTGTGGGGGGGGGGGTGTTTGTACTTATCCATAATCAGCTCATTATTTGTGTCTATAATCTGGGGGTTGTGGTTTTTTTTACGTATATACAAATCTCATTCCCTTATTGCATCTATAATTACATGCACTTATCTACTTTCCTCCTTGTTAATCTATTGCCTGATGCTTTGTCTTCATTATCTCGTATTCATTCGTTAATCGGTATTTTCTCCCAGTTAATTCCTCTTCCTCCAATTATTGTCCTTCCTCCTTATATATGATAAATCTTCTATTCATATAATTCTTATCCCACTCCTCCATTCATTTTCTTTTATTTATTCCCTCTCTTTAATTCATGTTTCTACTCAATTATCTCTCTCTTTCAACCTTACCTACTTTTTATCCTCCCTTCCTTGTCTTTTCTCTGCCTTAAATCTTACCTTAGAAAATGTTTTACCTGCTCTTTCTCTTCCATCCATTTTTTCCCTTTGGTAGAATCCCTTAATCGTGTTATTCCAAGGTGGTTTTGTGATGTAACTCTGCTCACCACATCTGCACCAGACGTCTCGCTTACCCCTCAAGTGTGTTCGTCCTCCTACTCCAGCGGGCACTTATGTATACTAATCTCTCTCTCTCTCTCTCTCTCTCTCTCTCTCTCTCTCTCTCTCTCTCTCTCTCTCTCTCTCTCTCTCTCTCTCTCTCTCTCTGTTTTCGCTATATATTCTTAAATTTTGTGGTATTATCCTGTTTTATTATCTATTTTCACCATTCTTATACTTTCCCTTAAAGTTTATTACAATGTTCTCCGTTCAAAAGTTATCATCCACATCACGTTTTCTTTCACACAATTATGGAGAATCAATGTAACGTGACCTTGCTTGTTCCTGTTCCTCGCCGTTTTTATGCCTCAATTTACGGTTTTTCCACGCAATTTTGAAGCTTAATTTCTCATCCAACTTGGCTCTATCCCTTTACCCTTCCCTCCTCCCCCTCCACCACCACCACCACCACTACCATCACGGTCACGAGGGACTCCAAGATTGTCCCAAGATTGGATTTTAGACTCTTACCAGCCCTTTCGAGGCTTTGTTGTGGCTAATTTGTATGGCGTCTTTAATTTAGTGAGAGAGAAGAGGGAAATATGGTTATGTTCCCTGAAGACAACGCTTAAGCAGGTGTTTGAAAAGGCTTCGTGGTATGGGTAGTAGTAGTGGTAGTAGTAGTAGTAGTAGTAGTAGTAGTAGTAGTAGTAGTTGTAGTAGAAGTAGTAGTGGTAGTAGTAGTAGTAGTAGTAGTAGTTGTAGTAGTAGTAGTAGTAGTAATAAACTAATTCGACACATCACTATAAAGTAACAAAAAATAATCTGATTTAATTAATTCATTCAGTATGTTTTCTCATTTATTTGTCATTACTGTAATTATTCATTAAGTAATTCCTGGACCCGTCCCCTTGTCACGTGGTGGTGATGGGTGAGGAAGGGGAGTGAGGGGATGGTAAAGGGGTGATGGGGAGGTGATGGGGGTAATTAGAGGTAACGGGAAGAAAAAAATTGTTATATGTGGTGATGCAAAGTGATGGGTGGTGATGGGGAGTAGTGGGTTGTGATGGGAATAGGGTATGATGGTGATGATATGTATAGACAATGATGAGGGGAAATAGGTGGTAATAGGATTAGCCCCAGAGGTATATGAACAACCCTCACCTCTAACAACCATCTTTAATTGGTCTAACTAATGAGAAGACGAAGGTGCAGCTGAATCCTAATTTATTACATACATACGAGAAGTCTTATTCGTCTTTGTAATTATTTTGACCATTGGATTGAAGTATTGGTGGTGTGGGAAAAAACCTAAAGAAGTGCACTTTTTCCTGCATGTTGTGGTGTGTGGTAAGTGTTATTGTAAGTCATTCTTGTGGTGAAAAGTGTGGTTGCAGTTCCCTTCATATCGATTTATTTCTTTATTTTTTTCTTCATTAAACACGTTGTCATTCCCTTTATTAATTACAGTTTCCTTGTTTTGTTTTTTGATTTTTTTGAAAGAAATATACCTTTTGTCATTCCTTGAAATGTATTTGATATCGCTTGTTTCTTTTTTGTATTCATAATCTTAGATTCGTTGGTTATGTAAGATCAAGCTGTATATGCATATAATATTGATTAAAGTAGTAGTAGTTAGTGGTAGTAGTAGTAGAAGTAGTAGCAGCAGTAGTAGTAGTAGTAATAGTAGTAGTAGTAGTAGTTTGTAGTAATAGTAGTAGTAGCAGTAGTAGTAGTAGTAGTAGTAGTAGTAGTAGTAGTAGTAGTAGTAGTAGTAGTAGTAGTAGTAGCAGTAGTAGTCGTAGTAGTAGTTGTAGTAGTAGTAGAAGTAGTAGTGACATTCAATTTCAGTTTCATGGATTTCGTTTACACTAGTAATTTCCTATATTAATTCATTCACTTAACACCAATATTTTATTTGCAACCACACCCACCACCACTACCACACAACCTTTATAGCCACGTCACCACCACCACCACCATCACCACCGCACTCTTTAGCACCCTACACCCAAGTACCTGCTTCCACCTCCTCCACTAACATCTCGCGGCCATCATTATCCACCTTCCACTACCTACTGCCACTTAGGGATCATCATAGTCTCTTAGGGAACCCATCAGACGGCACTCAACACACACACACACACACACACACACACACACACACACACACACACACACACACACACACACACACACACACACACACACATGCACACACACACACACACACACACACACACACACACACACACACACACACACACACACACACACACACACACACACACACACACACACACACACACACACACACCTCCTATAATCTTCATACATGATCCCACTGGTATCCAACTTGTACGATTAGGTCTGAGTTAATGATTTTGTTGCCGTCGCTTCTCGGGAACGTTTTATGTCCCTAAACGACCAGACAGACAGACAGACAGACAGACAGACAGATAGACAGATAGAACTCAGAGTCTTCATTTGTCATCTCTGGTAAACTACTGTGAGATGCCGCTTCTTGCATAAAACAACAATGGAATGAAGATCGAGAGCAAAGAGAGTATTGGGTATCATAATAAACTTGAAAAACGAAGAGGTTAGAGCAGCACTATGTATGAGTTTACTGCTCCATCTATGTCTAGGCAGTGTAGTCCGCTAGCCTTGTAGATACAGACCCTAACCTCAGAATACTAACATACCATTAAGGTCAACACAATTTGGCTCTCCCAGGTTTCCCACGTATCCATTTATCGACCGGTTTATCGATCATACGTAAGGAAGAGTAAATACCTCAATAGATTACGTCCCGCTTGCCTTCCACCACGAACTCAAAGGCTGGAGCACGTATATCACAGGTAGTAGTCAGGAAGGCAGGAGTGTAGGTAGTAAGGTTGTTGTCTCAGGTGTATTCTGGTTAAGGGAAGAAAGCTGAGTGTGAAAAGTGAGGAAAAAGGATGTATTTAGTGATGCCTTATCCAGTGTGTCTTCGTATTTATTAGTTTGTTTTCTAAGTCTGTTTACGTACAAATTATCGTCACTATTTCAATCCACTAAACTGCTGCAATGTTTAGTGGAATAATTATAGAATGATTAATTAATAAAAGTTTGAACAATACGCAAACACGGAGTTCGATGCCATTGCCAGTGTCTCGGAGGAGGAAGTTTGGATAATTTGTCGTGTATGTTTAACTTTTTTTGTGTGAGTGTGTGTGTGTTCCTGGTTGTCTCGTGTACATGTTCTGATAAGTTGAGCTAAAGACTCGAATCGATGCTGTGGACAGACGTGGCTTGTAAGGAGACACTGGCTGATGATAGAGGAGACGAGGTAGGATGAAGGGAGGAGTAAAGGAGGATAAAGGAGGAGGGAGGGAATGTGGGGTGAATAAAGAAGAGAGAGAAGAGTGAGAAAAGGAGGGCTGAGGTGAGGAAAGGGAAGGGAATAGGGGAGAGGAGGGAGGGAGGGAGAGATTGGGGTGAGAAAGGGAGGAAGAATGGACGAGGCAAGGAGGTGGAGTAAGAAAGAGCTAGTGGTGAAGAAGACTACAATGAGAGAAGCCTCCAGGGGCCGGCAGGGCGGAGGGGGACTGTAACACACCAATTCGAAAGGCCTGGATCCACGGACACAGTAGCTACGGACACGACACCGTTGAGGCTTAACATTTACGTACTCAGAGATGTCACCGTAACGCACAGTGAAGGCCACGGTGCCGGACCCTCGAGTGCAGTGACTTTTGTTCTTCGTTGCCTCGTTCGATAAACTTTGTGAGTCAAATTTCATGGTCCGGAAAGCCCTGAGAGCCGGGCGAGGCGAGGCAGGCGAGGGGAGGGGGAGGCAAGGGAGGAGAGGCTCGCGTCGGGCCCCTCGCGACCCTGCCTCTTCCAAGGACCTGATGAGCCGCCCGAGGGAGGTGAAGCCGCTACTGATGATGATGATAAGGATGATGCTATTGTTGAAGACGATGATGGTGATGTTGATGATGATGGTGATGGTGATAGTGTAGAGTGGTGATGTTAGGTTGCCGATGCTGCTGATAATGATGTTTTGTTAATGAGTATGACGATATGACCTTGTAAAGTAAGAGAGGACTGAGGAGGAGATATAAAAACAATTGTGTTTATAATTATTGTGTATGATAACGAGGAAGACGAAGCAGTCAACTATATATATTCCCTCGTAGTACATGAATATATATACAAAAAATAGGACATGGAGTGCGTGATGATTATGTTTGATTATGTTAATGAGGTGCATGAAGGAACAGGTGAGGCTCTGATTACCTGCCTTGACTGATGGACGCACGTGGCTGCCGCTAGGGGGCAGCTGCTTCTGATTGGTGGGAGTGTTAAGCATTAGGGGGCGTGGCTCTCATGTTGCATTCCTGTGTGTTGCAAAAACTATACTTCAACATGACATTTTTGTACGTGTGGAAAGTGTGTACTTTTTGATACGTGTAAGAGTCTTAATTGTCACGTTTAGTTTTCATGCAGAATTTTTATACGCTGTCCCAACATATGCCAAAAAAAAAATAGAAGCACATTTTGTTACATTGAAAAGAAAATGTTGGTGTTACGTATGTACAAAGAGCAGCTTTAGTGTAGGTTTGTGTTGGTTACGCGTACTTCTATGCGTGGTTGTAAGTGTGTATGTGACTAACACGCCTTTACGCTTACAAGTCACCCATGGAAAGGCAAGTATCACACTCATGGGCGAGACAGAAAACGGTTGAACGCTGTCCGCTGCGAGGCCGCGTCTGGCGCAGGTGGGACTTCGGGAAGCAATTACATCATTTATAAAAATCCGTAGCTATTTGCGTCCCAGCTCTCGCCAGCACACTCGCGCGGGATTTGGTGCTGCCTGCCGGCCGTCCAGGGGCGGGGGTGTCA
>JAXIVD010002816.1:0-53583 GCA_036785275.1 Cancer borealis
GGAATAAATCAATTGTATTCAATGTCAAACCTTTGACTAGTAGTGCAGAGGATTACCAAGTATTATAGAAAGTGAGATTATTATTTTTTACTGCTGATACTTTTTCAAGTTCTTGTAAGTGTTTATGAAACCAATGTAACTTCTTAGGTTTTCACTGTGTTGGTTGAAAATTAGTACAAATATATGGTTCATATAAAAGATTTAAACTGCCATGCAGTACAGGTAAATTTTTTTTATCGTGTTAAAAGTTTCCTTAAGGAATACAAGTGCATACATGAATCATAAAAAAATACTTTGTTCAATCCATCCTATAGTAGAGGTTTTCAAGAGTCTTGTAGTGTGTCTGAAAACTTCATCAATGATTATTAGCACCAGAAACTGTAAGACTGCTATAATCATTTCAAGACCAGAAGCTGAAATTTGTCTTTTCCACACGACCTAATACAGACCTAAGATTTTATATGGAATTGAAATATGAAATGTAAGTGTTCAAGATACCAGACACCTGCAAGTAATATGTGATAAGCATGTTCGGTTAAGGCTGAATAACAGTGTTTAATCGTGTAAGCTGTCTTGATTACGAAGGCGTGTGTTCGTCCGTTAACCTTGCTGGCTGAGGAACAGTTCCGCAGCGTTGGGGTGTGTGGGGTGTGTGTAGGGATTGAGTAAGGCTGGTGTTGCTGCTCCACTCTTCTCCAAAGATAACATCTCTGCAGACAGATCCATGCCTTCCGATGGTTGAAGTGGAACAAGGTAGGGTGTGGAGGGCTGTGTATCCACCTTGACCCTCTTCAGTTCCTCCCCATCAGTACAGTAGGTCACCTCTGTCTTGACCTCAAAGCAGCATTTGTTTTCCTTACCATCACCACCACCACTTTTCCTTTTCGACAGTCATTTGTTTCCCGCGTTTGGAGACCATTTCAGTCTGTCTGGCGAGGATGACTTTCACTTGTATGCCCAGCCAGACCTCAAGTGTGACTCCTCAAGGTTGTCCTCGGTGATGTTCATTTGAGACACGTCCAGGATGGTGTCCACAGAAACATGATCTTCTGTGATAGTGGACAGCGGGCTGGATGAGTGGGGAGAGAGTTGGTGTCTGTTGTTACTATTAGCACTGCTGTGAGTATTGTGGTGGTGGTGGTGGTAGTGGTGTGAGCTATACTCATGGCTGTTGAATGAGTGTTGAAGCTGCTGCAGCCTCTCTAGTCTTCTTCACTTGCCCCTGACCTAGCATCTCTACTGCATGGAAAATCTGCTCAGCCATATCGGTCTTATCAATCTCTGCAGCAATCCTCCCTCCTTTCTCCACGTCTAGCAGGTGTCAAGCATTTTTGAGTTTCATTTTGAGTGTCTTGATGGTCTTGTGGCTCTGGTTCAATTGGCCCTGCAGCCTCTCCACCTCCTGGGTCACCTCACCCCACTCCTTATGACGACCCTCCATGCCCTCAGTGAACTCTAGGAACCTCTGGGTAGAGTCAGAGATTAGTTTCATACCCCTTATGAGTTCATCAAAGTCTGCTGTGGTGGCCTCCATGGCATTAGTCACATTGTGTTTGAGATTTGATGGAGTACATTGTGATAACACTTTTATTGTACATTGAAGGTATTTTTCAGATCCATGTACAAGGTGTGTTTATGTGCATGTGTTAGTTTGTCTACGTCCATGATATATTTTTGAGTTAGTCAATAAAGAAGTTATAATTCCAGTGGATGCATTTTTAGTTTCAGGACGGCATCATTTTTCTGATACACTGATCCTAAACATATCGCGTGGAATCATTCCCCGCATTTCTGGCAAGATAGCCCTCTACTACTCGTCCCTCTCTTTACTTCCCTCTTGCAAACACTGCAGTCACTGTCACACGTCATTGTGTCAGTTTATAATGAGCCACACGTGAAAACAATACTACTCGTCCCTCTCTTTGCTTCCCTCTTGCAAACGCTGCAGTCGCTGTCACACGTCATTGTGTCAGTTTATAATGAGCCACACGTGAAAACAATAGTCAAATCTTGTCGTTGAGCAGCGCGCGGCCTTTCAATGTATACAATACACACTCATCCTACACATTATCTATATATTTTATTTTTATTATGAGTGCATCAGATTTTAAAGGAAGGCAGGCACAATCTGAATTCTTTAAATCTTTACAAGGATAACTACTACAACTTAATGGAGGCAATGATTTGCATATGGTATGATATGCCTGATAAATAATAATAATAATAATAATAATAATAATAATAATAATGATAATAATAATAGCAATAATAATAAAGAACTTGGTAAAAATTTAGCAGATAGCCATCTAGCCTACATAGGTTCATCTACATCTACAGTTTATACTGTATCCACTACTTTACCTAACCTACTGTTGTTAGGAGCATTTCTAACCCTATACTGGCCAGTCAGGAAGCATTTCTAAAATATATATATGATATAAAATGATATATATTATATATATATATATATATACCATATATATCATATATATATATATATATATATATATATATATATATAATATTTATATATATATATATAATATATATATATATATATATATATATATATATATATATATATATATATATATAATATATATATATATATATATATATATATATATATATATATATATATATATATATATATATATATATATATATATATATATATATATATATATATATATATATATATATATGTATATATGTATATATATATATATATATATATATATATATATATATATATATATATATATATATATATATATATATATATATATATATATATATATATATATATATATATATATATATATATATATATATATATATATATATATATATATATATATATATATATATATATATATATATATATATATATATATATATATATATATATATATATATATATATATATATGTATATCATATATAAATATATATATGTATATATATAAATATATATATATATATATATATATATATATATATATATATATATATATATCATATATATCATATATATATATATATATATATATATATATATATATATATATATATATATATATATATATATATATATATATATATATGTGTGTGTGTGTGTATACACAAACACACCCACACGCACACCCACACATAAGAGGGGTGATAAGATCATATTCGGGCTCACATACTTCAGTTTCAATGAGGCACTTCTCTTTCTAGGCCATCCCACTCTATCTTCCAGACACCTGCGTCTCAAGGGATTTTTGAGTATCCTACAACAACTACCTTCTTCACAACATTCTTTTTAACATCCTTAACTTTGCAGTCCACGCAAGTAGACTATATTAAAGAATGTTCAAAATAGGGAATGGCTATAAATAATTAATTACATGATCAATGTTTGTGCCAATTTTTCTAGTCCCTAATTAGTTTTACTATTATTACCCTTATTACTATTATTATTATTATTATTATTTTAGTTATTATCTACACTATTATCAATACTATTACTATTGTCAATATCATTGATATGAATAATATTATTATAACTATTATTATCATGAATATATTTCTTCTTCTTCTTCTTCTTCCTCTTATTATTATTATTATTATTATTATTATTATTGTTATTATTATTATTATTATTATTATTATTATTATTATTATCACATTATTATAATTATTATTATTACTATTATCGTAATTATTGATATTATTTTTATCATTATTATTGTTACTAATTTTATTATCATTATTATTATTATTATTATCAATAATATAATTATTATGGTTATCATTATTATTATTATCATTGGCAGTAGTAATAGTATTAGTATTAGTACTAGTAGTATTTTACTATTTTTTGCTATCATTACTGATATCATTGACATTATTGTTCTGATGATAATAGTAATGATATTGGTAATAATAATAATTTTTTTATTCTTATTATTATTATTGTAATTATTATTGTTATTGTTATTATTATTATTATTAATATCAATATTTTTATTATTATTATCATTATTATTATCATTATCATAATTATCACTACTGTAATTTTTGTTATAAAGATCACTCGTTATTATTATTACCACGGTGTGAAGGGATAGCAAGCTTGGTTCACAATCAAGATGACCTTGGTTCGAATCCCGATTCGGGTGTAGACACAAAAAAGGTTCGTCTTCTTAATCGAAGTCAACGTTAAACGCTGTGAACCCAACTATGTTCACCGAGCAGAACATATAAAATAGGTACGGGAATAAGCCGAGGGGTTGTGACATGACAATTCCGGCTGGGAATCCTACCTTTCTGTATGTATGAGTGAATAATGTATGTTGGGTGCTTACTAAGTTATTGCGCCACACCTTGAGGGCTAAAACAGGCATGGCATATGAATAACAAAAATAATCGTTATCAATAATTATAATAATAATAATAATAATAATAATAATAATCACAAACATATTATAAAATAATAGTTATGATAGTAATAGTGATAATGATATTAATAATAATAATAATAATAATAATAATAATAATAAAAATTTTTCCGTAAATACGGGTAGTTGTGGTAATGCGGTGTTCTTGGTCGGGAGAGGAGGGATGGGGGGAAGACGAAATACAGTGATTTACGCTAAGAACAAGATGCCATAATCACTAACATAACCTATAAATAAAATAACAATGACCTATTGACGAACGTGCAATGCACTGTAGCGCGTGGCTACGAAAGAAAATGGCGTCTGCATCTCCCAACCCCTGACTTTTGGTCATAAAATACATTTGATAGCTTCTTAATTAACATAACATAACATAAATTAAATTCATCAAACCTTATGCTATATTGACAAATAACAGAATCTTGTTCAAACTAAACTTTAGTTTTCGAAGAGAAGGTCTCTTCCTCCTCCAACCTGTGGCTTGGGGTAAACTGCCAGTATCTCCTTAATTAACGGCAGCAGTCGCACCCATCTTCGGTGATCAGTAAGTCAAATACATACACACATACTTCGATATTTTCAATCAAGGATTAATAATCAATGTCTTCCTTGGATAAAGAAAAAAAGGAAAAATGAGAACACAATCATCCTACCTGACAAAAAAAACCAGTTGTACCTACTATTGTGCATGATTCCAGACATGAACAAGTGGTTATTAGCGATCAATATCTTCTCTGCGACCTGTTATACATATACAAATACACGGGACATAGCTATTATGATGTGCACCTTCTGTCAAATAGTTTCTAATTGATCATTTATTCCGTAGGCTGTTTTTCTCTAACTTTCCATCGTGACAGGGGACCACTACACATAGAGCCTGCCTATGGGTTCACACAGTCATTAATCTTGCCCTGTCGTGGGTTACATTCTTACCATTTCCATCTTGAAGACCACATGGGTACAAGAGCTGAGTCTAGATTCCTCTCCATATACTTCGCAATTCTACAAGCCAGAGTACAATCTAATCAAAGTTGATTAGCATGTAAGAACTAAACATGGTAATCTAATCATTACAATATACATGTTTATTAATGAGTTTTGATATTTCTTTTTACGAACTTAGTAGAACAGTGTGCAGTGCAAAAAAAACAAAAACTTTTACGGTTGTAGAGGCTTCATATATGACAATTTTTGAATAAAACACAAATGAGGATATCGTGAAACATCGATGAATATGAAAAACAAATCCACTGTAACTCTTTCATTTATCTTAAGCTGTTTATTAACCAACTTCGGCTTGTGATGACAAGCAGATCCATTACGACTCGTCAAAGATGAAGTGCCAGCCGTGTATGATTTATTTGCGTGTATGATCCATAATTGGCTACATCCGGGAACCTGAGAAAGTTGAATTTCTATTACAATGTCAACGTCAGTCCTGTGTCCGAGAAAAAGTGGAACATCTTGCCGTGGTCACGTCCTAGGATACAATATGTTCTTTTAGAATATCACAACCAGCAGAGAAAGGCTGCTATTGTAGTAGCTGCTATTCACAACAATAATACAACCAAACATGTTTCAAAGAATTTTCTACATGTATTTCCCAAAACAGAAGCACACATTAAATAGCAAGGCAGTAGCTACTGGTTACATTTATGTCTTACGGATAATATATTTCATATCCCCATATCTACTATGAATTAAGATTGGCTATTCCTATTGGGGGAAGTTTATTTTTTTTCCCCAGATAGGAATAAACAAATGCAAGTAATGTAAGCAATGTCATAGATATGATAAATATGCAGAAAATTGCTTTATAAACACAATAAAATACAATTAAAGATTACTGTTTACATAAGGAATGAAATTTCATTATTTCCTTATTTATTTGTTTTATCCTGAGGGCCGGTGGCTCTTCTAGCAGATCCTTCAAGTGACTGACAGACTGAGTCGCTTCTATCATTTTGTTTCTTTGTGCCCTCTAATAATTGCTTTACGATACGTATATCCCTAATGTCTATTTGCAAAAGATGTGCTATCAAAGAATACAGAAATATAAACGTAGCACGTATGTCACGAATAATTACCCTGGTAAGTTTTAAAGCTGTAGCATGTTTACCTATGCATCACTTTTCGAGCTCTTGACTACATACCATAGCAATCATACTATAATCTGACGAGCACTGATAACTACAGTGTTTTCGACGCTAGAAATTTATGAAAGCTATATCCTATAACTGGAGATACTGGACCGCATTCAGCAATAGAATCCTCATTAATATTTGTGTCAATTGAAAGTCTCCCAATACCAGACCTGATTAGTCTTGAGAAGGAGGAAGAAGAGAAATGCACAGGCGCCTGCCCGTGGCGCTTCTCAGCTATTGTTAGTGGTATCATGCCAGTGGCACTCAGGCTGTGGTGTGGTTAGTGTCTCGCTCTGCTCCGCTTCACTGTAGGAAACGCTCACTTCGTAGCCAGCACGAAAAAGAAAAATTACGTAATGCTTCTTGCTGGTCTGTGAACTTCCTGAAATAAATGTTATTGTAAAAAAATATAGAAAATTAGATGTCCGTTCTTTGGGACTCGAAGCTAGAATAAAACTTATGCCAGATAAAAATGTTAAGAAGTAACTAGTCAGGTGTTTCGTATAATGAGAAAATTATTTGCACTTGTGTTGAACCGTTTGTAGTGACAGGACAGACTCGTATACCCCGTATGTGGCCGTATGGAAAGGATACGGAACAGTTTGGTGATAAATCTTAAATGAACATACAATTGCTACTTTTGCCAAAATTCTTGTAAAGATTGACACTGAATATGAAAATAATCATATTTATTTAGAGAAATATAACAGTTGAAATACCTGACTTTAATGATATAAATGTAATAAAGTGAAGCTGAGGTATGAACAAAAAACAAATTAGGACGTAGTTAGATTTAATATGCAGGCAATAAAAAATGTAGGTGTCAATAATTGCATATAGTGTAGGAATGCAAAATTATAGATGACAGTGATGAAGGTATAAGTGTTGGCTATGGGTACAGCTTACTTGAGAAAACGAGTGTGGGTGGACTCCTCATTACTTTATCACACACTTGGTTGGTGCCTTGATGTACCTCGCCACTGATGACGATAGCAGGCCTCACCAACGACTAAATATAGCTACGTATAGTTCATGGTGAGGAGGGGAGCTCTGGTACTCATGGAGATAAGACAAACGATATATAGATGGGATTTATCATGAACGAATAACGTGTGTATGGAACTACATTGTCATAGCATACCAGACATGGAAATTTATGTTTGTAAAAAAAGTGGGCTGCTGTTATTCTTCAGTGGATGAACATTGAGTCGAGGGTCAGGGGGACAAAAGTCGCCCCAGCCATCTTATCTAAAATTATCAGGAACCTCTCAAGAGTAGGAAGAGGAGCAGTAGAACAAGGGCGGGGAGAGGTGAATGAGGTAATTAAGTGACACTCATGGCCTCCCACGCATCACAAGCTACGTGGAACACAACATATACTTGCCCTGCTTGTACTACTTAGCGATTCATATTATTAATTTCCTAATTGCACACAAAAATAAACTACAAAATATGATATCTTACATTATATGCGGTTCCTATTGGGTTATTGCTTTATTTTTCGTCAAATAAAGTTGAACAATCACCACCTGAGAATGTATGTTTCAGTTTTCGGCAAATAAAGTACACCATCTGAGAATGTAGGACGTCACTAGATGAAGGTAAAGAAATCATCTATCTAACGAAGCCTTGTGTTGGATATAATTACTTGCTCAAATGTATCACGAGAAGTGTGTGCTTAGTGTCGGCAACAGTGATTTTGAGCACCCAAGTTACTCAACATTTCAATGAAAAAAGAATCAGAATCTTTTCAACATCAACCACTGAGATCATACTAGTAGTATAGGACTTTACTTTCTGAACCAAAGGAAGTTTGAACTCGCTGACGATAGTAAGTGATCAAGTGTTCCCTGCGTTTCTGCATCGACATGGAACTTCCTTCCTTCCTCCTGCCAATAGTCTTATTGGCTCTACTACTAGCGGCTCCATCTCAATCGGTGCCCACATCTTATTTCTATCGCTATGGAGAAGACGCCGGGGATGCACGCCTACTAGCGGAAGATGAAGTCTCCTCCCCGGAAATAGGACTGAGAGCTCCCATAGTCTTCTTCGGTCAAATCTATCAATCAATTTTCGTAAGTAATTCATCATAAGGTATGTTCATATAGCATAATAGTTATGTCGCATACTAAGTGACGTATGTTTGAATTGTATTACATTATTGATTTAATTCGGAAATATACAAAAATAATCTTTATATATATATATATATATATATATATATATATATATATATATATATATATATATATATATATATGTGTGTGTGTGTGTGTGTGTGTGTGTGTGTGTGTGTGTTTACAGTACATATGTATATTTATGAATCATCATCATCATCATCATCCATCATCCTCTTTGAGTCCACTGCATGACGAAGACCTCTCACAATCTACTCCACTCATCTCTTATCATCTGTGTGTATATTCCAGGGTTACTCTAACAAAACTTCCTATCTCATCTCTCCATTTTGTTGTGTGTCTACCCTGCCTTCTTTTACCATCACTGGGTTTTCCATCCTGTGAAATGTGATTCTAATTACAGTCCATTTACTATCTGTTCTTCGCATGACGTGTCCTGCCCATGTCCACATTTTTTTTTAAAATTAATTGTGATCAAGATGTCTTTAACTTTGGTCTGCTTCCTAATCCATGATCCTCTCTTCCCATCTCTCCATGTTATGCCAAACATTATTCTCTCCATTTCCCTTTGGGCATTTTCAAGTTTTCGCTCCAGGGCTTTCGTAATTTTTAAGACGCAGGTTTCTGATCCATATGTTATAACAGGTAGAATGCATTGATTATATACTTTTCTCTTCAGTGATAATGGAAAATTATTTTTCATAACATTGTGTTTGTGTTATCTACCGAAAGCACGCCATCCCATCCTTCTTTCTTCTTTTGATTTATTTTTCATGACCTGGATATGTACCAATTTTATATTCTTTAGTAAATGTATTCTTGGATACATTCTATTAGTTCATCATCTATTTAAATTTCATGGTCTGGTATGTAATTGTTGAGGATCACCATACGGAGTTTTCTTGATGCAACTTCAAAATAATTTTCTGTAGATTATCTGTTGATTTGCTCATTAGGATAATATCATCAGCAAATCAAAGATTATTTAGATATTCTCCATTTATCTGAAACTCAGATTTCTCCCATGCCAAGTTCTTAAGTACTTCCTCTAGAATCACCTTAAACAGTTTAGTAAAAATGGTTTCGCTTTATCTGACCCCTTTCTGTATTGATATTTTATCGCTGATGTTATGCAGCTTTCCTTATAAATGTTTTCTATAATATCTTCATATATGTTTCCTCTACCCTCTGTTTTCTGAAAGCTTCCATAACTGGTGAGGTTTCCACTGAGTCAAAGGCTTTTCATAGTCTTTGAAAGCCATACATAACGGCGTAGTGTATTCTGCATACTTTTCAACTGCTTGATTAATGACATGGATGTGGTCAGTTGCTGAAAACCCACTCTGAAAACCTGCTTGCTCTTTCGGCTGGTTTGACTCCAGTAATCTAATTCTTGAACACTTTTGTGAAAAGCTTGTATACTACAGATAATAGACTTAAGGGACAAATGTTATTTTAGTCTTGACTTTTTTATGTGGATTTGCATTATTAAAGTATTTTCCACATTCTTGTTGCGGAACATAATTGCAATCATTTGGTAAAAATTTGTCTAGTAGAAAATAGCCTGCATCCTTGATGAAATCAATCGATAAGCCATCTACACCTGCTGCTTTGCCTCTGCTCATTCCTTTAAGAACTTTTTATATTTCACTTGTGCTTACACAGGGTACTTCAATGTTCATAGTTTCCATGCTGGGGTCTTCGGTTTGCGCATCATTACTACTATACAATTAATTATAGAATTCCTCCGCTATTTTGATCACCTCATCTCTATTATTTGTAATCTGATTATGTTCATCTTTTAAGGTATTTAGTTTCTTTCTGCCAATGCAGAAAGAAACTCTTATTGATTTTATTATAATTCTGTCACGTTTTTTATGGTGTCTTTTGTGGCTGTTGAACGTTTGCCATTGTTTTCTCTGGGTGCTTTCCCTTCTTCTTCTTGTGTTGATTCTAAAACTACATTAGTCAGGTTGTCATTCTAACTCTCTATGTTATCATTCATCTCGTCTATTAGCTCTGAGTACTTGTAATGGATTGTAGTTGGACACTCATCTGACTTCTCTTTGACTGTTGAGATATTTGGCTTCTTCATTCTAAATAACTTCTCTGTTTCTCTTTTTAAGTCTAGCATTACTTTACATCTCACCATCCTATAGCCACTTTATTTTGATTTATCTAATATTGCTACATTCTTTACTGTGGTCAGATTGTTAGTAAAAATGAAGCCAATTTAATTCTTAGTTTCACCGTTCAGGCTTTTCCATGTTCATTTCTTGCTTGTCTTACGATCAAATAATGTGTTCATTATATTTAAATCATTCATCTTTGCAGAACCTACGAACATGTCACCTATATGATTTCAAATATCTATTCCAAAGTTTCCTAGTGCTGTCATTCCTACACTCTTTTTTCACGTCCATTGCATTAAAGTCACCGATTATGAAAGAATACTGAGTTTTGTGCAATTTCTCCTTCTACATCTTCATAAAATCTTTCCACCTTGTTATCATAGAATGGTGTTAGTGCATAAACTTGTATGATTTTCATTTCACATGTTATTTTTATTTTATTATTAAGCTTGCAACTCGCTCACTGACACTATGGAGGTTTTCAATATTTCCTGTTTGTTCTTTATTGTTCTTTCTTATCTGTTTGTCATTTGTAGCAAAAAAAGTGACCATTCTTCAGTTCTATAAATTCTCTGCCAGTTCTTTGAATCTCATTCAAGCCTCTGATATCCCATTTAACGCCTTTTAGTTCTTTGAATAACACTTCAAGACTACTTTTACTTGCAGGTGTTCTAACATTATAAGTGCCAAGGTCAAAGTTCCAAGGATCCGAACCCATAGATTCTTAGCATCCCCTGCTCTGGACCTGTCTGGCCGCTGCCGTGGCTAGTTGTTCTGTTGCTACTGGGGACTGGGGGCTATTACATGGATGTATTGGTCATAATGGGAGATTAAGCCAATAAAATACCACGCTGCTTTGAAGAAAGTTTTATTTTTCAAGACAGAAAAGATAACTGATCTCTGCCTTATTATTACAGATCAACAGCAATGGTTTTGTGTCCTTCCTTACGGAGATACCAAACTTCTTTAACGTTCAGTTCCCACTGGAATACCCAATCATTGCACCATTCTACTCTGATGTGGATGCCAGGAAAGCTGGAACAATATGGTACAGGTGAGGCAGGTCGTTTTAAGCTAGGAGGTATCCAGGAACAGTATACATGAACACACACACACACACACACACACTCCCGTGGGTCAGTTGTTAACGTCCTCACCTTCCATCCGACAAGGCGTGGGTTCGAACCTGGGTCAGATCGCTAGGGATTTTTCACTGACAGGGAGTGGTTACTATCCCCCTTGAGCAATGTGTGTGTGATGTGTGAGAGGTCTCAGCCTTACCCATAGATCCGTCTCCATGAACTCTGAGCTCTATTATTCACCTGAAAAGAGAGAAAGAAAAAATAGAAAGAAAGAGAAAAAAATGATGATACAAAGAAATTTAATGGAAAATCAAAGCTCACTGACCTAGGGCTCAAACTAGGCAGTTATCTTATCTAATGCAATGATGTAAGCAGAGAAAAAGAGAGAGAGAGAGAGAGAGAGAGAGAGAGAGAGAGAGAGAGAGAGAGAGAGAGAGAGAGAGAGAGAGAGAGAGAGAGAGAGAGAGAGAGAGAGAGAGAGAGAGAGAGAGAGAGAGAGAGAGAGAGAGAGAGAGAGAGAGAGAGAGAGAGAGAGAGAGAGAGAGAGAGAGAGAGAGAGAGAGAGAGTATCCATGGCTACTCCTCACACAGAGAGACATCAGACCCTGGCACAATGTTACGCTCCAAGACTGAGGTGCAGCAATACTTCAGCAGTGCAGCAGACTTCAAACCTACAGGTGCTTTCATCGTGACGTGGGATAGAGTGGGCCCATACAACCAACGTACAGACAGGGTGGGTTTAGCTGGTATTGAAAGATTGCAGAACTTTTTTTGTAGTGAATTTTTAAATACTTCCCTCAACAGCTATGATATGAAAGCTTGAAAGACTGACTTAACATTTAAGATGTTTGGTAATACAGTGGAACCTCGATTTTCGTGATTAATCCGTTCGAAAAAGTCTGATGAAAACCGAACCGTACGAAAACTGAAGCAATATTTTCCATAAGAAATAATATAAATCCAATTAATCCGTTCCAGATACCTAGAAATATTAAAAAATGTATTTTATAGAGAATAATTATAGTTTTACGTACAGAAAACAATGAGAAATGTCCGCCACCAGCGCCACTCTCCATGAAGTAACGATCTAAACATTCAGCTGACAGTTTGGGGCGCAGCGAGCGCACAACTGGTAATCTGCCTGCCGTTATACATATTTTCTTGTATTTCTGCCCTTCACCAACACCTCCACTAACCATAGATCGTGAGGAGAAGACTGAGAAGAAGAAAAAGCATAGGCAAGCCATCACAATGGCAATGAAAAAGGAGATTATTGAGAAACACAAACAAGGTGCTACACTTAAGTATTTGTGTAGCATGTATGGTAAACCAGAAAGTACAATTTTTTCCATACTGAAAGACAAGAAAAACTTCATGGAAGCAAATGTTTCAACGGGCATCACCAAGCTAGTTAAAACAAGGAACAGTAATACAGAGGAGATGGAGGAAGTGTTAATGGTGTGGATGAAGAAGTGGTTATGAACACAGCTAATCAGCTGACTGGCTGCCTCCTCGCCCCGCTTGGCCTCTGCCCTCATACCTTGCAGTGATGTTCTTATATTGTTGCCATTCACCAACCACTCCACTAGCCATGGATCTATTTATCTGTTGTGTTATCTCCCATGTAATGCAAATGTGCTCATTTTGAATTTTTTTTTCTTCAAAAATTGTGGAATTTTTAATATTTTCTGGTTTCCTGGAACCAATTAATTTTTTCGGTAAAATTTTACATCTTCACCATAATGGCGTTTGTTTACGTCTATGTCTTAGCTCTGCTCCTCGTCCAACTCCTTACTTTTGGTCATAGAGAACATTATATAGCTTTTATATTAATGTAACCTATCCTAACCTAACCAAACCTAACCTTAGCCTACATTGAAAAGTAAGAGAATCTTGTTTAAACCAAACTAAACTTTATTTTTCGAAGAGGTCTCACAGAAAACATTGAATATCTCATTAACCAAGAATTTGCGACAAATGTAATTAAGAAAACCTTCTCAAAATGCACCAGGTAATGCAAAAATATAATCCTGAATTCTCTAGAGCGTTATGATAAAGATGTAAAATAATACCATTTTTTCCCATACGTTCTTGAATCACCATAACGCACATTTACCATAACGAACGCTACATTGGAACAAATTATTTCCGTTATCGTGGACTCCACTGTACTGCACATTAAGAGAATGTTTATTTTTGATGAGATTTAAAATGTTTAAACTGGCTTTCTTGTCAATATTTCACAAGACTTCTTAATTACTAAAATTAACATTGATTTCTTTTTAGGTCAACACATACCAGATTATTTTGGTTACAAATGGTAAGGAAACTTACGCCTTCTTCCACTATGCGGATGGTGGCATCCAGTGGCTAATGGGCGATGGCAAGAACCCTAGTCTGCCAGATGCCCGTGGGCAAGCTGGTTTGGTGTCTGGGGATGGCAGGTTCTTTGAACTCAAGGGCTCTGGCACTGATCAAGTGAGAGGCCTTGACAAGTAAGTCCTCTTCACAGGTTGACATTTATGGAAAAATGTGACTTAACATCTAGACATTTTACATTATTTATCTACAGCACTATGAGTTGCTCTAAGAAATTTTGTTATACATCATTGTCGACAATATCACAAGAACAGATAGTGGCAGACTACACTTACACTATTATGTATAGGTCATACCAAGCTCATTCACTCTTATTTTATGGCACACTCTCCACTGACCTTTGATCTAATTTGTAATACCCCTCTCTCTGTATACTACATTTTTCTATTTTGCCTTTTGTTACACTACAATCCGATCTGCAGCTTTTCCTTACTTATCTCCCCTTACCTTAATGATATTCTTACATAATCACAGCATTTCTCCTAAGATAATATAATTTCCTTTGTGCAACAAACTCGCATCTTCCATTTGATCTAACCATTTCGTTTTAAATAACCTTTCTTTCCTTCTCATGCTTCGCCATGCTATTATTTCCTTGCTCTGCTGTTTGCCTTTTAGCTTATCATAGCGCCATATGACCTCTTATCTTTGGTGCTTACTTTACTTACATTAGCTCACTCACTACAGTATTAAGATTAGGTATTTCTATGTGTTGACATTTTCAAATTCTTTTTTAGAAATATATTTTTTGCATTCATTCAAAGGGATAGATTCATCTAAAAATTCTTACTCAGGTGGAGTAACTGTGGTAACCCAGGAGTCTGGATATATCGTATTGGACAACTGGGTTTGACTGAAAATGTGCAGAAACCAGACATTGGTTTTGATGATGAAACCAGTCAGGGAGCAGATGCAATCCAGTCTTGTGCTGTGGGTGGCTCTTTGTGCCACTCTGATGCTATCTGCGTTGATTATACTCCAGGATTCTGTTGCAGTTGTGGAGACAATTATTTAGGAAATGGCATCAACTGTATCCCTAAAGGTTAAGTATTGAAAAGTAGTAGTTCGTGCTTGAGTGTTGTTGACACTGCTAATTAAGTATGATTTACATAATGTGGAGTAAACCCATGATTGAGAGTTTTGCTCTATTTGTAAAAATTTGCAAAAATCATACATAAATGATAGTGATAATTACTACATGTACCAGTTATTTTATCTTTAGATTCTTATTGACTTATTTCAGTGGAATAATAATTTAACCCACCAGGTGCATAAACCATATTATTATATTACATCACTCCCTGTGCCTGGGCTGGATATAAGGTCTTAACTTTATGATTACCTTTAAGGAAGGGAGTCCGCTGCAAGATAAAGTTGAAGAACCACTGGTTTGTCCATAATGGAATGGAACTATGATAGAAAAGTGATCCGGTAATTCAAAAGATTGAAATTAATTTTGCAAATGACTATATTTAACAATGTCTATTTATTTTCAGGGGAACCCATGCGAGTAACTGGAAAGGTGACTGGAAATCTCAATGGGGTCAAGTTGACAGAGTTGGACCTCCATTCATATGTACTAACAGCTGAAGGTCGCAGTTACACAGCTCTTTCAAGGGTTCCATCCCAAATTGGTTATGACATGCAAACTATCACAGCCATTGGCAGTGGCATTGCTTGGCTTTTTGCAAGCCCAGTGAATAATGTGAAAAATGGCTTTTACACCACAGGTAAGGATTTTTCTTTTCATCTTGATTTTTTTTCATACCTCCTCTCCTCTGTTTATCACCTTTCTTGGTGTGTAGCTTTATATTCTTGGGTATTGCTCCATATTTGTATGATTTTCATGTCATAGAAGATATGATGGAATCGGTGTAAAACATATTTATATATGAGATGTGATCAAAGGTATTAGTTTTATAAGGGGGCCTCGTGAATAACAGTTTTTCATGTCAAATTTAATTATAATAATAATTAGTATTGTATTTAACTCATCATATGCCTCACTGATAACATACTGAAAATTCAAATGATTTACATTAAAACCTTGATAATTTGAAATTTGGATAATTAGACCTGTTTTAGGCAGAGTTAAGATTTACAAAAACAATTCTTAAGGTATAGCAACAGTCTCATCTCATCATGGTATGTATCTGATTGGCTGATGCACTCCACGTTCGAATCTGTGGTGTACATCAGCTAATCAGATGCCGTGATGAAACGAGGTTGTTATTATATCGTGAGCTTTGTTATTGACAGACTTGGCTTGACAGAGTATATTATGTACTACATTTCAAGACTTCAGTATCAGCCATGTTTTGGTACGTACAAGTACTGCAATCTGTGCTGTTTTGGCATGTTTCAGTGAGTTATTATTGTGTGGAGGGGCTAGAAAGGTAACAATCAGATAATTTGGACTTTCGGCTAATTCGACCCAGGTCTCCCCCTAATTAAGTTGGATTATAGAGGTTTTAGTGTATTGGTAATTGTAATGGTATATCACCATCTTGATTTTTTTGTGTTCTCTGGCGACTGGCAGCAAAAAGCACAGTAAAAAGCAACCCATGCATGGTGCTGCTGGTAGAAGATATATGTAACATGATGCTGAAACACAATGACCAAACATGTACACCCTCCTACAATTGGACTCATTAAATTATTGAGATATAAATTTTGATTAGACAATTTAAATTTTGCAAAATTGATAGCCCCCCAAAAAAACTAAAATAGCAATACAATTGTAGTACACGTGTAACATTTGATGGCACTGTGTATGCTTTGCTACAGTGTAAATTTTCAACAGAAAATGCAAAAGAAAGATAGATAACATTAAATTTAACTATTACTAGGGCAGGATTTAGTTTAGTTGTCCCTCAATCCATAAATACTGAATATTTTCTATTAAGAATTCAGCTAAACTTCACCGCAGATGGTTTGGTAGTCATCATCTACTACTGATATGAGCTAAAATAATGAAACTCAGACTGAAATTTGTGGATTGACTTACCTGAAAATTGCCTTATCTGCTGAGATATAATGTAAGGATCCATTTTTTATGTTTCATGTCTAAGTTTTTCATATTCTATCGTATTTTTGTTTTGTGATGAAAGATATTTACCGTGTGCGTCTTTTTTATGCAATAATGCTGACTCAATTTGGCTCTTCCACCACTTGGGTTTGTCACTATTATTTATTTATTTATTTATTTATTTTTTCTATATCATTAATTGTTGGTGCCAGTAGGCTTATGGAAGCACAGATGGACTTGTCTCGCCTGTTATTTGGCGTAGGTTTTCAGATTTTTTATAGTGACACTTCAAATGTTTGCATTCTCTCTTGAATATATATATATTTTTTTATCTTTTACCCATGGCGCCAGTAAGCTTCAAGGAGACCTTAGATGATCGGCCTCCGCCCGTTAGTAGCGCGGGTTAGATTTTTTAAGTGACGCCTTGTTTCTTATTGATAGGCTCATGCTGCCAGCTGAAACTCTTCGTGCATATAACATTGCAGTCCCGGCGAGGATGGTGTGGGTGATCTTAGGCCACTCGGCGGTAGTATTTAAGAAAAGTGGCCAGCCCATGTTAGGGGTGGTATGCCCGACCGCTAGTCACTAGGCCACCGCCTCCCCAAAAAATGTGCGAACGTGCGAGGCTAATTGCTACTACAGCCTCAGATGCATAAAAACATTGTAAGTCCCATCTGAGGACAGTATGGCAGCAATTTGGATAGTCTTTGGCCACTTGGTGGTGATATCAAAGAATGAAAAGTGGTCAGCGAATGACAGGGATTTGAACCCGGGATCCTAGGCTTGCATACCCGAGTGCTAGATCACTGTACCACCGCTTCCTCTACACAAACTTCTTATGCAAACTCGGTTGGATCCGTTTTTACCTTGCTGTTTATCTATTTTTTACAAGAATTTGCATAGTGATAGGGCTCAGCATATATAACACTTCTATTACTGTTTTTCTTAATTTTCCCGTTTTTGATACCCCTTTTTAAAACGTAATGGCTCAAAATTTTTTGTATTTTCCCACTTCCTATTATGTGTTGCTGCATTATTCAGCTACATCAAATTTTGATTAGTATATATTAACAATTTACCAACTTTGGAAACTTCAACACGACTTTCTTTCTCCTTGGCTTCAGGAGGTAACATGAACCGCACTGTGGAAGTGGACTTCCCTCAGACAGGACATCGAGTTGAAGTGCAGCAGCAGTTTGAGGCAAGTGAAATACTGTAAAAGGTGTTTCTAAGCTTTTATCTGGAGGAATGCCATGGGAAATTTTTCTTATTAAGCTTGTTATTTGTAGATCGGTGGCTATTTCATCAAAGTTTACCTATAACCTCCTTACAATACTGTGCAGGAATTGAGTGAGCAAATGATAGAAAGCCAAAGAGAGCAATACTAGAACAACCAAGAGAAAGACATGATGGTGGTTACATCAATTCCAGTCTTCAATAATTGTTTAACTTTTCTTTTTTGCAAATAATTTTGCTTGCATTCGCTTTCAGTCTTCTCATTTCGTAAGCAGTATTAGACTCATTATCAATTTCTGAAAATCCTTTGTATTCTCTACCAACAAAACAAATATTCACACCTGCCATTTTGTATTATGTATTATGTATGCCTATCTTCACCCCAACATTATCAATTCTTGCATCAATTTATCTTACAACTCCATACAAAACTAGATTTAATATACAAGGTACACAATATTACATATCCTTGCCTCATACTTTTCCAACTACTTTTGATCACATTTGCTTTCAGCATTCTCATGTTGTAAACAGTATTAGTCTCATTGCCAATTTCTGCAAATTCTTTCTATTCTCTGCAACAAAACAAATGTTCTCATTTATTAATCTGCGATTTTATATTATGTATGCTTGTTTTAATCTCAACATTACCAGTTCTTGCATAAACTTCTCTTAAAATTACATACAAAACAAGATTTAACAGACAAGGTACTATCACCTCATTACCTGGAATACCAATAATTTTGACGAGGAACAGTATTTTGGACGTAGTAAAATTTAGTTTATCTGACATTCAGAACATCAGCACCCTCAATATAGCGGCATGAATTGGCCCAGGCATACATAAGGTAAAATAAAACAAAAAATATGGAGGCAGCTCCTGGTGCTTCTGATCAGGAATCTTGACACGGCAGATCTGGGAGGAGTGGAAGCGGCTTTGGCAGTAATCACAGGCCTTCCTCGGCCACTGATCCTGAGTATGACCCTGTCGTTTGCACTGAGGACACCTGGTTTGCTGCTACCTGGGGTTGCTTGTGTTCTAACGTGATTGCTGCCTTGGCTCAGGTGCTGCTTCTCCTCTTGAGGCAAATGTTGTTGAAGCTGGCTTCCTTTTTCTTCAAAGTTGGCGGTTGCCTTGTTGAGGGCGGTGTTGCCTTTCAACATCACTCTCCTCACTCAGGCTGGAAGCGCTGTTTTCCCCTTGTGTAGAGGGCGTGTCCTACTCCTGTGCTAGCGTTAGCTGAGGTGAGGCTGGGGAGGCTGGGGGAGGAGAGGAGTGGGATGGGAAGGGTGAAGGAGAAGGGTTTGGTAGAAGAGGTGAAGGAGAGAATAGGCGTGTGGAGGGAGAGGGAGAGGAGAGGGGCCGGGAGGATGAGGTAGAGGTAGAGGATTTAGAGGAATTGGAAGAAGGGTGGAAATTGCACTCCCTGGGGATAGCAGTATCAGCCTCACCATCAACTTTGTAATGTCTGGCTGTACACACAACTAACCTCTACTGATTTTCCTTGCTGGCGTGGGTGTCAAGAAGTGTCCACAACAGACAATGCCTCCACCAACACTCGCCGCTTGTCTGCAAGGTCCTCTGTAACAGTTATACAGATGACTCTTTGTCAAGGCCAGAGAGAGAGAGAGAGAGAGAGAGAAGAGAGAGAGAGAGAGAGAGAGAGAGAGAGAGAGAGAGAGAGAGAGAGAGAGAGAGAGAGAGAAGAGAGAGAGAGAGAGAGAGAGAGAGAGGAGAGAGAGAGAGAGAGAGAGAGAGAGAGAGAGAGAGAGAGAGAGAGAGAGAGAGAGAGAGAGAGAGAGAGAGAGAGAGAGAGAGAGAGAGAGAGAGAGAGAGAGAGAGAGAGAGAGAGAGAGAGAGAAGAGAGAGAGAGAGAGAGAGAGAGAGAGAAGAGAGAGAGAGAGAGAGAGAGAGAGAGAGAGAGAGAGAGAGAGAGAGAGAGAGAGAGAGAGAGAGAGAGAGAGAGAGAGAGAGAGAGAGAGAGAGAGAGAGAGAGAGAGAGAGAGAGAGAGAGAGAGAGAGAGAGAGAGAGAGAGAGAGAGAGAGAGAGAGAGAGAAGAGGAGAGAGAGAGAGAGAGAGAGGAGAGAGAGAGAGAGAGAGAGAGAGAGAGAGAGAGAGAGAGAGAGAGAGAGAGAGAGAGGAGAGAGAGAGAGAGAGAGAGAGAGAAAGAGAAAGAGAAAGAGAAAGAGAAAGAGAGAGAGAGAGCGAGCACCCTTCTCTTATCAATCAGATGATTAACACCGGTCAGATGCACCCTTTTACGTCCAAACACCAGTTCTATCATAATGATATTATACCAGGTCTTGAGGTGATACCTAAGTGATATCAGGTATCCTTTCCTCACCTTTGTGTAATCAGAAGCCTTCACTTTAACAAGTGCTTTGACATCTCTATAGAAATGCTTACACTGCATCCAGTGATTCCATTTCAATTGCTTTTATACTGTACTTAAGTAATATCCACTTGTATTTATTAGAACATTTTTGAATAAGTATCATTGTTTTTCTTTCCTTCTACAGGGTCTAGATGTCTTCAACTATATCAAAGTGAAGACTCAAATAACTGGCTCAATTCCAACAATTCCTTCGGGCTCCAAGATTGAGATGAATGCATTTAATGAAGAATATACGAGAGTAAAGGCCGGTAAGGTGATACCATTGTGAATAGTATATTTCTTTAGATGTTTATAGATTCTTATAAGCCATGTTCATGCATGCCTTCAGATATTTCCGTCAATACAGTTAACAACATGAATACAGTAGCACTGATAAGATTGTAAGCTAATGAATTTGAATAAAGTATTTCTTATAAGTGAGAAATGCAATGGTTCAGTGAAACACAAGCCGTTGAGGATAATGCCACAAGATATAAGCATGCTGAAAAGAGCATGGTGAGGTAGATGTGAATTGCTGTTGGTGAAAGATGGCCTAGTAAATGTGATGTTGAGAAGCAGACTTAGAAATGAGTTAATCAGTAAGGGGATGAAGACAGCTAGATTACAGAAATTTGGCCATGTAGACCGAAAGGATGAAATACATTGAATAATTTTTAATGGAAGATCCGCTGCCACCATCAATGTAACAGGATTTATGATCTTGCTGAACGTGTCATGAAGTCTGATCACTTAAGTTTTATGTCACACCTGTGATAAATGTGTACAGGAGATTGAAACAGACTCTTTGTCTTAACTTAGTTTGTACTTATCACTGACACTGTACAGTAGGGACACAAAAGACGAAAATGAGTGTTATGTAGCACACGTGGTACAGCTCGTCTATCTCATGTCTTACTCAAACCTCTCTGCGGTACAGAAGGGATGACTAACACAAAAGACGAAAGCGTCGTGTAGCACACATGGTGAAGCTTGCCTATCACAAGTCTTAGCTCAGCCATTTCTCTCTGCTGGCTTGGGCGAGCTGCCCGATTGCCAGTTATAGAAAAGCTGACCTAGCAATGGTCTTGGTTGCAAAGATATATCTAATCTATAGTTATTGAGTAATATAAGCAGATACTACTAATTATATGATTGTTGATATATATATATATATATATATATATATATATATATATATATATATATATATATATATATATATATATATCTGTGTGTGTGTGTGTGTGTGTGTGTGTGTGTGTGTGTGTGTGTGAGAAATAATTTTTATATATGAAGGTCTGTCCTACTAAGGTTATTCTTAGGTTATGTTATACAGTAAGTAGTATCCATTTGATAGTACTCTGCCAGTGGAAGTTTCCATGACGTGATGGAAACATACCGGTAGCTACATATGGATAAACAGACATACATACATATATACATAAAGAAAAATGGAGAAAATTAATTTAAGTACGCTACACACCATAACAGCATTTTCTTTTAGTTGCCCAGAAAAACAAACAGACTTTTGTAATTGCGGAAGCTCAAATTTGTTTGTGGATTTGCGTTTGATTGAAAAGTTGCTGATTTGCGTTTGAGGATATAGTACTTTCGTAATTGCGAATATGTCCGCAAATTCCAGATAGAACAGGATTTCTGTGTGGCTGCGAGTGCTGCACAGAATGAAAGGGGTATGTTAGGGGACACTGCTTTCCTGCCAGTCTGCTAGTCTTGCATACTATTATGTAATCACATTGTTTAGTGTATTCTTTATCTCTATACTCACGCTATCATCTATCATCATCTCGTAAAGCTTTTTATGCCTCTGATTACATGCTTTCATGTTTGTATAGGAGTGAACCAAAATGTGATATTCATTCAACTCTTACTTTACTTGTCTATTCAACATGATTATATGTTAGTTGTTACATTGTGTCCTCATTTGTCACTTTTTTAAAGTACTTTTGATCAACTGATCACTTTTATTTATCTTGGAATTGTGTAATGCTAACTTTGACTTTGACTTGTCTGTTTGAAAGTATATCGTAGAATAGTGAAATTATGCCATGAGAATGCAAATAATTTTCAGGTCAGTTAAGAGCAAGATCAAGCCGGATATTCCGGCTGAAGGGGCAGACCATTGACACTCCATTTAGTGTAGAAACTACAATAGACTATGATGAGTGTGAATGGATAGACTTGGATGCTGGGGAACATGAGACTCTAAGACTCAAGGTAAGCATATTGTATTTGTTGTATCAGTTAGAGTGGTTCCGTAACTTCTACTAACAGGCCCATATAAACAGGGTTGGAAAAAAAACCCGGGTTTTTTTAAAAATAAAAAACCCAACCCAGTTTTTTTTTTTTTTGGTTTTATTAGGTTTTATTGGGTTTATTGTTTATTCTTCATATTTATATGTTGATAAGTTTAAATAAGCATTTAAAAAGTAATTTAGAGTGAAATAAAAGGTTTGAAGTGTTATCTGAAGTAGTGATGGAAATTCTGGCTCTTTTCAGAGAGTCGGTTCTTTCGCTCACGTTCACTCAATAGAAAAGGTTCTTTCGGCTCCCAAACAGCTCTTTCGGCTCTCAAATACTTAAAAAAATTTTTTTTTTCACATATTCTGTTTATAACCTTTATAATTTATTATATATATATTTATATATATATATATATATATATATATATATATATATATATATATTATATATAATATACATATATATATATATATATATATATATATATATATATATATATATATATATATATATATATAATGTATGCAGTATGTCTTATGCACACACACACACACACACTCGGCGCACTCGGCTCACAACCGAGGGGCCAGGGTTCGATCCCCTGGGCGGACGGAGATTATTTGGGCGAGTCTCCTTTCACGTGTAGCCCCTGTTCACCTAGCAGTGAGTAGGTACGGGATGTAAGTCGAGGGGTTGTGACCTCGTTGTCCCGGTGTGTTGTGTGTGAGTGGTCTCGGTCCAACCCAAAGATTGGTCACTATGAGCTCTGAGCTCTTTTTATAGGGGGATGGCCGGCTGTCTCGAGAGACCAGCAGCAGACTGTGACAGTGAACACACACACACACACACACACACACACACTATCAATCTTCTTTCCTTATCCTTTTGTCAATTACGCAGTAAAATTAAACAGTATCTTTTTCCAAAACATAACTTTCCTCCTCATTTTCTCGAAAGCTATTAGAGATAAAGAAAAATACAGAAAAACATGAACATTATCTTTATCCAAAGAAAATTAATCTTAATGACCATTTTACTGTACCGTACAGTAAAATGGTCACTTAGATACATTTTCTTATGGATAAAGATAATGTTCATGTTTTTCTGTATTTTTATTTATAGTAGGATGTATAATTCTATGTATCTGTGTACAATCAAAGTAAAAAATATGAATAAAATCAACCTAAGGTTAATGTTTCTAATTTTGCGAATTAAAATTTTGAGGCCTGCAATGTTGACTAATTTCATGCAAAATTGGAAGGAGCAGTGTATAGGTATGTAAACTCTTATCTGTAATTCCTGAAACTAGAAACTTTCTGGAATTTAAAATTATATAAGTTTCAGAATTTTTATTGTTATCGGTAAAGAGATAGATATAAATAATTAAATTATTATCCAACTTTTAATATATAAGTAAAGTCTCCGTAACAACACGAGGACAGCAACGTGTCTGGTGGGAGTGGTTTTTGGTAGTGTTGGTGACATGTTAGTAACATGGGAAAATCTTGTACAGGTTCAAGGAAACATAACACCAACATGCCAACATTAAGGTGTTGTAGAGGTATTCCACAGTGACTTAGAAGTTATACAGATGTACTATGAATGTACTGCACTGTTTATTGAAGAAACAAGAGGCCTGAGCCTAGAATGATTATTATTATTATTATTATTATTATTTTTATTGTTATTATTATTATTATTATTAATATTATTATTATTATTATTATTATTATTATAACACTTTATTTTCCCACTTAACAGGAGGTCATCTCACTCTTCCTGCCTATGTAACACTCTTTTATATAATTCATCTCACCGTTGGCTATTTTCTCCAGAACAATCTCAGGGCGCTGCACTTCACTACCACTACTACTCCATAACTCTTTATAGATTATGTATCAGGTTGTATTATACTTATACTTAATTATACTTCTAAGATGATTTTTGCAGCTGTTATTCTTACAATTATCACTTATTAGAATTAATGGAAGATGTCTTTGCAGGTTCCTGAAAACATCTTCATCCAGTATGATGCTGCAGAAGAGATTGTTCGATATGCACTCTCAGCAAAACTAGCTTCTCTTGAGGGTAAGATTATTTGTGTGGAAGAGTGCAATTAATTTAGCTCACTCCATTTTGATACCTATTCCTGAAAACTTCCCCAAAGGAGTGAGTGACCACAGCGAGTATTTTCATCTCATTCTTACACATTGTATCCCAAATAAATTGATTTTAGCAGTGTTTGATCCAGCTCCATCTTATATATAACCCATTTGTAGAATACAGGAATTTAGTCAAGATAATGCTATCATGTCTCCATGTTTAATTTTATCCAGTTTATTGTTGAAGTAATGGATGTTCCTTGTTTGCACTACCTCTGTGACCAGCCCATTCCAAATGTATTTTGTACTTCTATTAATACCATTCAATAACTTGAATCTTGACCTGTCTTTACAGAAATAGACCCCTGTGTAGAGGGACGGCACGAGTGTGGTGAAAATAGTCAATGTGTTGTTGATGGAGATGATTATAGGTAAGTTTTGACTTTTCTATAAACCTCATTAAATTCACATTAATTGCCATTGTTGGAAAGGGGGCGGCTTCTTTCCATTCTTTGTTAGCAAGTTGAAATATAAGTGGAAACTTGCTTTTAAACTGACTGACCTGACGCGGCAAGCGGTGACCCAGGCCACTCGGCTGAGTTGCCAGATACATTATTGGCAGACGTCGCCAGTTAACTAATTATACAAAAATCAGAAAACATGTCTTGGAAACAATTCTACTATATGATTAACCATAATAAAACACGTATCCCACAAAAACGAAATGACATCTTGACAAGAGAATAACAAAAACAAACAATTAGAGATTTGATCATTCGTATGGACATTATAAAAATGAAAAAAAAATGTATATAAAAATAAATCAACACTAGGATTATATGATGCACAGTTGGTAATGAAAGTTAATTTGATTGGAAATTACGGAAATACATCGAAGCACTATAAATGACATAAAATAGTATAAAACATAATACATATATACGTAATACTATACATGGAAATGGAAAAAATGAACATGACTACGAAGGAAGTAAGAATGTTCAGAGGAAGTTGGATCACGAACTGATGAAGCAGGTTGAGTCTCTGCTGGAATGAGATTAGGATCCTCACAGTCAGGGCCAGAGGAAACTTTCTTGGGGGAATCAAAATGTGATACTTTCTTTGATAAATTTGCTGGATTAAGTAGCTCAACCTTGTTTTCATTCTCCTTAGCTATGACCCTGAAGAAGCTGTCAAATTTTTAGTTCAACTTGGATTGCTTGACATCCACAAGGTAATAACAATGTTACCCTTATCAATCTGGCACAATTAGGACAGTCAAATTAAATACCAAACAGGATGCTGTTATCAAAACAATTAACAAATTATATTCTCTGGAGTTAGATCAATTTATGTGTGATGTAATATTTTTCTTTATTATATATACTATTTTAAATATCCTTTGGAAAGTGCAGATTTCTTTCTTCATATTATGTAGAACTTTCCTCCTTTTTGAGTGTTGCAAATCGAGGGTCCATTGCACATCGTTAGTGCATCACAACTCATTTTTACAGGTGTGTATGTGAGCGTGGATATGAAGAAGTCTATGATGCCACACTGAACAAAGGAATTTGTCTCGATCTGAATGAATGCAGCACCAACCGAGACAACTGTCACAACAATGCCATGTGCACTAATACACCAGGCAGCTTTACTTGCTCATGTAAGCCAGGCTTCACCGGAGATGGGTACAACTGTGAGAGTGAGTTGATGACAACAGTTTAAATATTTATTAACTCCTCAAAAAACTAATTCAAGTATAGCTCTGACACTTAAATGTACCAGTATTTTAGTGTATTTCCATCATTCATTAGTTTAGTTTCAGCAGTCTGGGGTGAGCATTGTTAGTGATGTCAGACCACTTGCATATAAGTATATGATTTTTTCTAGCTACAGCATAAATCAAGAATAGATTTGCTTTTTTTTCCCATGGCTTTTTTCTCATCTATTACATGATGTCCACACTGTATTGGCGTTTAATCAATTCGTTTTTGTTTCATATTCTACTATGTCTTCTAAATGGCCTTCAAACAATATTCTAAATGTGTAACAAGATAACTTCCACGAAGATTCAGTTTTACTTCACAGTATTGTTTGTATGTGCTAATGCACTGTACCCTTGGTGGCTTTGCATCAATCATTTGCTTTCTCTATTTGACAATAAACGTAAATCATAACCATATGTATATATATATATATATATATATATATATATATATATATATATATATATATATATATATATATATATATATATATATATATACTTTTGAATGAATGAAAGTGATGATGTGGACTTGTGAATAATGGAAGCAGAAGTTAAAACAGGTATATTTTTGGATCAGCATAGAACTAGTGAAATGCAGAACTTGAGTGGCATAGAACTTGTGTAACTCCTGTATTCATAGTTTCTTCCAAAGAGTAATGAGTTTCATTAAAGCTTCTGCAGTTGCTTTGTGAAGTATCATATATTAGTTAATCTTTACAAAATGTTATGAATAAAGAGTATTACATGCTTTAACAACTATCATATGAAGCTATAAATCAATAGCAATAGTTAACTTTTATCCTATCCATCACAGAGATGGGCACTTGTGAAGGCATCCCATGTGATCCTAATGCTTTTTGTGAGCTCCACCATGACAAACCGCAGTGTGTATGTCGTCCAGGGTTCAATGGAGATGGCCTTATCTGCACCAAGATGATAGGTAAGTGTCTGTAAGTGTCTTTCACCAAAGCATTATTAATGTTCTACTTTTTTCAGTATTGCTTTGTTGAATTGCACCACCATCATGTTTATCACTTGGAGATAATGAAAATACAGTGGAACCTCAGTTTTTATGATTAATCCGTTCAAAAATGTCTGATGAAAACTGAATATTTCCCATGAGAAATAATGTAAATCCAATTAATTCGTTTCAGACACACAAAAATATTATAAAAAAATACATTTTATATAGAATAATTAGTTTTATATACAGAAAACAATGAGAAATAAATATAAATGACTAATGAAATGGATAAATGAACATTTAACATCACTTTTACCTTTATTGAAGACTCTTGTTGCCTTACCACACAGTGTATGCCAGTTTGCTTCTTGAATTCGTTGAACCAGCCTCTGCTGGCCTTAAATTCACTAACAGCAGCACTCGTTCCAGGTATTTTCTTTGCAAAATCCACATGCAACAGCCTTGCCTTTTTACAAATTATTGCCTCCGAAACATTATCTCCCGCTAACTGTTGTTCATTGATCCACACCATCAACAACTTCTCAACATCTTTGATTGTTTGTGATCTCTGTTTCATTAGCACATTTACCCCTTTCACATCAGCTTCCTTGATTTCTTTTTTCTTCGCCAGAATGGAACTGATCATAACATCAGCTTCCTTGATTTCTTTTTTCTTTGCCAGAATGGAACTGATCACAACATCAGCTTCCTTGATTTCTTTTTTCTCTGCCAGAATGGAACTGATCACAACATCAGCTTCCTTGATTTCTTTTTTCTTCGCCAGAATGGAACTGATCACATCAGCTTCCTTGATTTCTTTTTTCTTCGCCAGGATGGAATTGATCACATCAGCTTCCTTGATTTTTTTTTTCTTCGCCAGGATGGAATTGATCACAACATCAGCTTCCTTGAATTTTTTTTTCTTCTCCAGGATGGAATTGATCACATCAGCTTCCTTGATTTCTTTCTTCTTCGCCAGGATGGAATTGATCACAACATCAGCTTCCTTGATTTCTTTTTTCTTTGCCAAGATGGAACTGATCATTGATGCAGACTTCCTGTACATCTTGGCAAGATCGGTCATGCGTACGCCACTTTCGTACTTTGCTATGAGTTCTTTCTTGAATACTACCCTGTTTCTTGCCTTCTTCATCAAAGGGCTGGCACTTGAAACTTTCTTTGGCTCCATGGTGGCTTTTTTTTTTAGCAATTGCACTCAATAAACAAGCAAAAAAACCAATGGATTATTACGAAATGTTTCGGATGAATGAGTAGGGTGATGCTCACTCAACAAGAAACAAAGGCAGACTGAGTCACAAACGCATGGGATGCTTTGTGTGGGCGCTCAATTCCGGGAAATGAGTGGCTGAGTCACGTGGGCAGGCGGACGAATTTGTTACTGACCACTATTATTATTATTATTGTACTATCGTACCCATAATTCCTCCACTTATTCAAACTGTAGTTTGCTACAAACAACATTTTACTTTGAAAGTTTACTGAAAGCATTTAAGGCATAGTATTCTATTCATCAATGTATAGTTTCTGATGCTTCATTTACTCTGGAAAAATCTCCTTAGGGGAGACTTTTTATATTGAACAGAACACATGTAATTATGCATGCAAATAGTCTTTGATCGAGAGTGTAAAGGCTTATATGAAAGTTAGATTATAAGAATAACAACTTTAAAATATTTGTTGAGTCACTCGATCTGCATTACAAAGGTTAGGGGCCTATAGTATGAGTCACTGACTCAGAGTCACTGATATAATTTCAGTACAGTATGTATTAAATATAATAAATTAATACAGTAACTTTAAACAATACAGTAGGCTATTATGAGAAATAAAATCTCACCTAAGTTGGGTAGGGTTACCGCAAGCCGAGCCCACTGCCACCCCATTCTCCCTCTCCCACATTTACTTTCTTCATGAGCACAGTACATAGCCAAACACCATTCCTTGATAATGGTGCGTATCAATTTACTTCTAATGTCAGTTTAAAAATAATTTCCTGTGCTTTCTTAATGAAGTGAAAAAGGCAGGTTTTAGAAATCGCTCGTGATTTTTTCCCTTTCAGATCTTATAATCCTCTCTCCAAGTCTTAGGTGTTCAATTAGTCTTTGAGAATGATTCTTTATTCTTAATTCTTATAAAATGTATTTTTGATGGATGTTTAACATTTGCAAAAGAGACCAACTACTGTGCTAATTACATGCTAATCATCCCACAGAGGTATCATCAGTTCTTCAGCAAAGGACCTGCGTGGACCATAATATATGTAGCCCCTACGCTGAGTGTGTCTATGATGACATTGTACGTAGCTTTCGATGCGTTTGCCTTTTGGGATACAGTGGAGATGGACAGACATGTGAGGCAAGTGGTAAGTAATATAAGATATCATGATCATTATCATGATAGTATTCTTTGTTGTATAAATACTATTCACAAACAACACTTTTTCCCTATCTGTCTTCCTATTGCAATAACTTACTGCTTGAAATTCTACTCAAATGTTATTAAGTCTACTTACAAATGCACTAATTACTAAGAAACGTACAGTATAAACAATACTTGCTTTGTTTTTCTCTTATGGGTTCTGGCATTGGAGTATTGATGGGAATTAACCATGATGTCAGATGTGGACAGTATTGTAACCAGGTTTTCGCAAATGGAGGTTCAAACACACTTTATGAATGTATTTATCTATTCAGATTATGTGTTTATGTGTATATGTCATGAACAGTCTGCATTGATGTATTGCTTTTTCATTGAAATGAAAAGTAGAAACAAGAAAGGTACTGATATATAATTTACGGTCACCCAGACCTGGTATGAAGAACAATGTCAAGAATTGCAGTGGTGCACCAAATTCTTCATCTAATGGATTCCACAATAAGGAATGCAATGCTTGATTCTGCAAAAGTTGGGGCATTGATTCTATGGGAAAATTAAAATTGGTTTTGGGCTCATCCAAAATATTACCCACAAAATTGCAGTAAAATATCAATTAAAATCATCATTCATTTCTTCCTGATGATATACGAACAAGGGGTGAAACAAGCCAAATATTATTCAGTTAGTGTATATTCTACACTGGATGTTAGTCATACTGACCAACTTACATCCATAGTTCGTTATGTCAAACTTGATGGCAAACCAGTTGAGTGATTTCTAAAGTTGATAGTCATACATGAGCATGGCGCAGAGATTACAGCTGTAACTGTTGTACAGGTTATTAAAGATGTTGTTCTTGATTTGAGTGATATGAAAGGGCAGAGTTTTGACAATGCTGCCAATATATTAAGTATTTACACTGGTCTCCAAGCCAGAATAAAGGCTATGAAGCCCTTGGCATATTATACCCCTTGTACAGTTTACTCCTTGAACCTTGTAGGAACATCAGAAACAAAGCTGTTTAACTTCTTAACGGAGTATGACAGTATGAAGTATGATCATCTCAAAGCACAACTGGAATTGGTTGTCAGTACCTATTCCAGTGACCTGGAAACATCTGTTCTATATGAGTTCTACATAAGATTCCTTAGATCAACATTTATAGACTAAAAAATTGTATTTTGTAAAATTTAAATGGATTCATGCTTTATCATATGTTTTTGATTTTTCAGAGAGTTGTGAAACAGCTAGAAATTGCTCCCCCTATGGTGTATGTACAAGGGTTGAAAATGAGTACAGGTGTGAGTGCATGCCTGGCTTCACTGGTGATGGGTATATTTGTGAAGGGGCTGAAGCAGTGACTCTTCCTTACCAGCCCCAAGAACCCCAACAGCCATATCAACCTCAAGAACCCCAACAGACGTATCAGCCTCAGGATCCACAACAACCACAACAGGGTCAGCAACCTCTGCAGCCATATCAACCTCTGGAACCCAGACCACCCTACCACCCACAAGAACCTGAGCATCCACGTCAGCCAGACCAGACTCAACAATCATGGCAACCTGAGGTAGTTTAGAAATATAATTGTGTATAAGGACATTGTTGTTGTTTGTATAAATGCTATGAATTAGTTGTTTTTCCAGTGCACATACATAAGTAAGTGGTGTTGATATGAAGCTATGTTGATTAGTATTTGTTTATTATTATTTTTTTGTTATTTCCATAAAACACAATCAAATGAAAAAATAAGTAAATGGTAAAGTCAAGAAAGAAAATACTTGGGGGTGATGATATAAGACTACTTATCTCTATAGAGATAAAAAAAAAAATTATCACAGCAGAAACAAAAATTCCTCATAAACATGATTAATTAAAGCTTTCAACATTGGAAAAAAGAAAAATTACATATACACTCATAACTCTGTTTTTTGGACCTCCTTTTAGCAACAGACTTCTTTGAACAGTTTATTAAATCTGGCTCTTTCTTCCTCAGTCATATCTTTTCTTAGTCAAATTTTCTTATATTTATCTATCTCTGCCAGTTTCCAAGCTTTATGTAGACAGTATATCTTGTGCTGTTGCTTGAGACCTGAACTTAACTTTTAAGGGGCGGGTCCCTTCTTCATATTTCCCTGCCTTAGTTTGCGGAAAATGTAGAGTTTTTGAAAATTTTTTCTTATTATATCATGCCAAATTATAGGTGCGTCTTATACTCTAAGGCGTCTTATATGGCAGGAAATATGCTATGTTATTTGAGAGTTACGATGGGTTTGTTGTAATGTAGCCCCATCATTAGTTCAGGAATATCTACTTACTTTGTATAATTCTTTCTTTCTTTTCATCAGATTATAGAACCTGAATGCCTTTCTGGTGTATGTTGGTGCCCTTTCTCCTACATACACAATTCTCAGCTCAACCAATGCGAGTTGAAAGATGCAACATCAGAGAGAGGTATGTAGCAGTAGTTGGAATGTAATTGATTTGATATGATGCAACTTTATCAATGTCTCCTTTCTTGTGGAGACATGAAAGAGCTAAAAATAGTCCAATGAGTTTAAATACCAATACAAAAAGGGGTCAGACATGCAATATTTTTTCCTAAACTGTATATGGCAACTTTTGAGGAAGTTTTAATGAACTTGGAATGGGAAAAGGTAGAAATTCAGATGAATGGAAGATATTTAAATAATCTTAGACTTGCTGATGATATTATTATAATGAGTGAATCGACAGATGAACTACAAAAGATGATTTTGCAGTTGCACACAGTAAGCTAGAAAGTGGGTTTAAAGATAAATATGAAGAAAACTAAGGTGATGTTCAGTAATCTCATACCTGACCATGAAATTAAAATGGATGATGAAGTGACTGAATGTGTCCAAGAATACATGAACCTAAGACAAACAAATTATTGAATGTCAAAAGAAGGATATGGATAGGATGGAGTGTTTTTGGAAGACAACTCGATGCTGTGAAATGTAATTTCCCATTATCACTGAAGAGAATAGTATATAATCAGTGAATTCAGGTCTATCTTGTGTATCAGATACCTGGAGTCTTATGAAAACCTGAAACGAAACAAAAACTTCAAATTGCCAAAGGGGAATAGAGAGAATGTTTGGCATAATATAGAGAAATAAGAAAAGAGCATCATGGATTAGGATCAGACCAAAGTTGAAGATATCTTGATCATAATAAAAAGAAAAAAGTTGATTTGGGCAGAATGCATCATGCAACTAATAGACTATAGGTAGACTGTTAGAGTAATAGAATAGCTGCACAGGGATGATAGAAAAAGGCAGGGTAGACAGAGAACTAGATGGATAAATGAGGTAGAAAGACTTGTTGGAGTAACCGGGAATATACAAGCAGGTTGATAAAGATGAGTGGGGAATTTCTGGGGAGATTTTTGTTTATGTATTTATTATTATTTATTTTTTTACGTTTGAAATGGCCATGGGTGTACTCAAACCTTGAAAATTCGTTAAGAATATTAATCATGCCGCAGATGAATATCCAGAGGTTCCAAAACCATATTGTGGTGCTGTTAAGTGTTCCTGTCCAGAAGGCTTCCAGTATGATGCTACCAGACACACCTGCGAACATCAGGTGAAAGGTAAGTTTTTTATTGTCTGAAATTACAACCACTTTGAGGATGGCAAGAGGCAGACAAGGAAAATTGTATTGTATTGTATTGTAAGGTAACTGTTTGACTAACTATGGTTGGGTGATGGTTGAATAGTTGTACACTGTCTATTATTAAACTAAGGTACAATGGAACCTCGATTCATGAACTTAATTAGTTCTTGTAGGTCGTTCGTGAACCAAAATGTTTATAAACTAGAACTATTTTCTCAATAGAATTCAATGTCCCAGCTTGCCTAAGCTGTTCCCTCCTCCTTGGATGACCAGCGTGTCTGACCCCATCTCTGCTTCACTTTGCTTTGCCTTTTGACTGTATGTCCTGAATGCCCTTCTCCTTACGCAGACAACCTTACAGGTTTCCTTCTCAGCTACTACTTATCCTGCCGCCTGCTTGATCATATTGTCTCCTATTACTGCTACTTGCACTTTTCCTCTTCTCCTCACTTTGCCCACCACAGTCTTACTTTCTACATCAGCCACTGGCCTCTTCTTACCCCTCACTCTTTGCCCCACCTTAATCCTCCCCCCATCTCCACTCTCTTCATCTGGCTTACTCATACTAATCTTCCTATTTACTTTCCTCACTTTCTCACAGAGAGTTTTTATCACCTTCCTTATCTCTTCTAATTCTAGAGCTGTACTCTTGCTCTTCAACATATACACCTCAAACTCCTTCCTGACTGGCGTGGCCACAATCTTCCTCCCACTCAAGCAGTCAGGGCACTCTTACCTAGAACCGCTCTGTCCATAACCTTGACCATTCATAAAGCACTAAAAGAAACACACTGTACAACACAGAGAACTCACTACAAAGCTTTGTAGGTAGTGTTAGGGGTTTGTTTACACTGTAATTCAAAGGTTACGGGTCTGTGTTTCATCTCTCACCTTTTCCACCTGTTCCTTGAAAACTACACCTTACTTACACAGTACACACTTCCTACATATACTCAGGAGACAAATACTGATCTTTAGTCGACCACCTACTGGATAAATAACCTATTTAAGTACAAAAAACACACAGGATTACACACTCACCACTTCAATGTATTCAGCATCAACGTCAACTCTAAGACGCAGCGTGATATTTAAATGCATTTTTTCCTGAAAGCAGTGCATTTTATCATGAGGAAAATACAGTAAATTTTTCAAGTGTGTATGTATCATAGTTTCTTATTCTCCAATACAGAATCTGATTCTGATGTGAATGTGCTGGCTCATCCATTACCTGAGTGTTTCAATGGCAAGTGTACCTGTCCTTGGGGTTATTCCTTTGACGACAGGCAAAATGCATGTCTGGCCAACAATACTCCAGGATACAACTATGATATTCAAGGAGGAGGTCCAGAACAAACAGGTAACAGGATTAGAGAAAACAGTACAGTAGTCAAATGTATGTCGTGTGAAAGTGGTCATACAAAATTTGCATATCAAGCAAACAGACTTTTTGAGTTGAATTAAATTAGCTTACACTTATGCCTGACAAAAATAGAGCCATAGCTTATGAAAGTAATTTCTTTAATAACATTACTACAAAGAGGATAATAGTTGAAATAATGGGAAAGTAATCATCAGTATATATGTATTTTTTTCACCTCTATTCTAATTATTCATCCTGATGATAGTAAGTCCACGATTGATATTCCACTGACTTTGAAAAAGCGCCCAAGTTTTTAATTGGTTAATACATATATCAAGACCTTATTATTAATTCACATCCTCTTTGTCTATATGAATCTGTTACCTACAGAAATTGCAAGGCAAGATGAGATGGAAATGTGATTATTAACTTTACTGTCAATCATTAGTTAATTCAAATACTCATAATTTTAATTGAATTTCGTTTTCTATTTTCTCTTTTTTTTTCTTCAAGTTTCTTGCCATGATGTGAACCGGTGCCACCCCAATGCTCTATGCACATATGACAGCTACACACAGAGTTATTCATGTCAGTGTAATGCTGGATATGATGGAGATGGATACCACTGCTATAAACTAGGTAAGAGTAATTACTATTTTCAAAGTTTCGGTAATTATAGGTTAGTGAAGATTAGAGAAAATATCTAATTAAGAGGATAAGTAAAACTTAAGGTGATGCTAAATGAGATTTAGAAAATGTTCGTTGTTCAGAAATAATAGCTTGCTTCTATCTCTGTAATGTATCACTTGAATTGATCTAAATTTTGAATCTGCTATTCAAACATTAAAACATTTTTTTCTAACTTCAAATGTCTGTAGTACTTTTCATTTACGATGTTATAAGGATGTTATTGAGAAGTATAATTGCTTGATACAGTGTTGGCCCAGGAACGGTATTTAGGAATATTTAAGTTAGATGGTGGAGGAGAAAGTGTTCTTTGGTGTCAGATTAGGAAGGTAACCAAGGCTGTTATGGACCATTGCAAGCCTACGTAGATGGATACCAAGACAGTTGTGGTCAGTCAAAAAACAAATGATTGCTAGGATAATGGAGCAGCTTAGGTAGTAGCTCTATCAGCTCCATGTCAAAGTGTAGTGGTAAGTGTTGCAAGGGCAATTAATCTTATATCAACACGTCATGTAACCCAGTATGGGTGATGTGTATATTCAGAGTCACTGATGGGGATGAAGGAAAAAATGGACCAGTTTGGGTGTTTGACATGTAACAATGTTGTTTTTGATAGTCATGTAAAAGCAATCTGCTGTAAGTGGACAAGTCTGTCCTATGAAGAGGACATTTCACAGTGAAATGAACAGCATAATGGGTGCAGGGCTATGGCATATTGTATTTAGAAGTCATAATCATCATCATTATTTTGAAAGGTTCCACATATACTTGAATGTATCAGCCTTGCTCACATAATGGTAGCTCTCTATTTTGGCGCTTCTGGAGACAACTTCTCTTAGTTTCCTTAAGTCTTTCTCTAAAACTTCAATGCACATCCAGATCTCCATACTCTTTTCACTCAATCATTCGTTACAATCTTAGTATGGTTAAACCACATCTGTCTACCTCTTTTCATACCACATTAATTAACTCACATTGTTTCCCTCGGCTTTCCACCTGTGATCCTTCTTGAAGTAGTTCGATAATCAGAGTGACTTTCCCGTGTGCAATTTATTACAGTGTAAAATTTTAACAGGCAACTTTGGTATCCAACAACAATCAACCTTGCTTCTTGCTTGCACACTGTTACGCTAACAGCAACTGCAACACCCATGCTTGTTCTGGTTATTTTTCTCTCCTCCATACCTATGTACTACTTATTCAAACTCTACAGTATTCTGTAACACTAGCCACTGGCCTCTTCTTACCCCTCACTCTTTGCCCCACCTTAATCCTCCTCCCATCTCCTCTCTCTTCATCTGGCTTACTCATACTAATCTTCCTATTTACTTTCCTCACTTTCTCACAGAGAGTTTTTATCACCTTCCTTATCTCTTCTAATTCTAGAGCTGTACTCTTGCTCTTCAACATACACACCTCAAACTCCTTCCTGACTGGCGTGACCACAATCTTTCTCCCACTCAAGCAGTCAGGGCACTCTTACCTAGAACCGCTCTGTCCATAACCTTGACCATTCATAAAGCACTAAAAAACACACACTGTACAACACAGATAACTCACTTCAAAGCTTTGTAGGTAGTGTTAGGGGTTTGTTTACACTGTAATTCAAAGGTTACGGGCCTGTGTTTCATCTCTCACCTTTTCCACCTGTTCCTTGAAAACTACACCTTACTTACACAGTACACACTTCCTACATATACTCAGGAGACAAATATTGATCTTTAGTCGACCACCTACTGGATAAATAACCTATTTAAGTACAAAAAACACACAGGATTACACACTCACCACTTCAAAGTATTCAGCATCAACGTCAACTCTAAGACGCAGCGTGATATTTAAATGCATTTTTTCCTGAAAGCAGTGCATTTGAGGAAAATACAGTAAATTTTTCAAGTGTGTATGTATCATAGTTTCTTATTCTCCAATACAGAATCTGATTCTGATGTGAATGTGCTGGCTCATCCATTACCTGAGTGTTTCAATGGCAAGTGTACCTGTCCTTGGGGTTATTCCTTTGACGACAGGCAAAATGCATGTCTGGCCAACAATACTCCAGGATACAACTATGATATTCAAGGAGGAGGTCCAGAACAAACAGGTAACAGGATTAGAGAAAACAGTACAGTAGTCAAATGTATGTCGTGTGAAAGTGGTCATACAAAATTTGCATATCAAGCAAACAGACTTTTTGAGTTGAATTAAATTAGCTTACACTTATGCCTGACAAAAATAGAGCCATAGCTTATGAAAGTAATTTCTTTAATAACATTACTACAAAGAGGATAATAGTTGAAATAATGGGAAAGTAATCATCAGTATATATGTATTTTTTTCACCTCTATTCTAATTATTCATCCTGATGATAGTAAGTCCACGATTGATATTCCACTGACTTTGAAAAAGCGCCCAAGTTTTTAATTGGTTAATACATATATCAAGACCTTATTATTAATTCACATCCTCTTTGTCTATATGAATCTGTTACCTACAGAAATTGCAAGGCAAGATGAGATGGAAATGTGATTATTAACTTTACTGTCAATCATTAGTTAATTCAAATACTCATAATTTTAATTGAATTTCGTTTTCTATTTTCTCTTTTTTTTTCTTCAAGTTTCTTGCCATGATGTGAACCGGTGCCACCCCAATGCTCTATGCACATATGACAGCTACACACAGAGTTATTCATGTCAGTGTAATGCTGGATATGATGGAGATGGATACCACTGCTATAAACTAGGTAAGAGTAATTACTATTTTCAAAGTTTCGGTAATTATAGGTTAGTGAAGATTAGAGAAAATATCTAATTAAGAGGATAAGTAAAACTTAAGGTGATGCTAAATGAGATTTAGAAAATGTTCGTTGTTCAGAAATAATAGCTTGCTTCTATCTCTGTAATGTATCACTTGAATTGATCTAAATTTTGAATCTGCTATTCAAACATTAAAACATTTTTTTCTAACTTCAAATGTCTGTAGTACTTTTCATTTACGATGTTATAAGGATGTTATTGAGAAGTATAATTGCTTGATACAGTGTTGGCCCAGGAACGGTATTTAGGAATATTTAAGTTAGATGGTGGAGGAGAAAGTGTTCTTTGGTGTCAGACTAGGAGGGTAACCAAGGCTGTTATGGACCATTGCAAGCCTACGTAGATGGATACCAAGACAGTTGTGGTCAGTCAAAAAACAAATGATTGCTAGGATAATGGAGCAGCTTAGGTAGTAGCTCTATCAGCTCCATGTCAAAGTGTAGTGGTAAGTGTTGCAAGGGCAATTAATCTTATATCAACACGTCATGTAACCCAGTATGGGTGATGTGTATATTCAGAGTCACTGATGGGGATGAAGGAAAAAATGGACCAGTTTGGGTGTTTGACATGTAACAATGTTGTTTTTGATAGCCATGTAAAAGCAATCTGCTGTAAGTGGACAAGTCTGTCCTATGAAGAGGACATTTCACAGTGAAATGAACAGCATAATGGGTGCAGGGCTATGGCATATTGTATTTAGAAGTCATAATCATCATCATTATTTTGAAAGGTTCCACATATACTTGAATGTATCAGCCTTGCTCACATAATGGTAGCTCTCTATTTTGGCGCTTCTGGAGACAACTTCTCTTAGTTTCCTTAAGTCTTTCTCTAAAACTTCAATGCACATCCAGATCTCCATACTCTTTTCACTCAATCATTCGTTACCATCTTAGTATGGTTAAACCACATCTGTCTACCTCTTTTCATACCACATTAATTAACTCACATTGTTTCCCTCGGCTTTCCACCTGTGATCCTTCTTGAAGTAGTTCGATAATCAGAGTGACTTTCCCGTGTGCAACTTATTACAGTGTAAAATTTTAACAGGCAACTTTGGTATCCAACAACAATCAACCTTGCTTCTTGCTTGCACACTGTTACGCTAACAGCAACTGCAACACCCATGCTTGTTCTGGTTATTTTTCTCTCCTCCATATCTATGTACTGTTTATTCAAACTCTACAGTATTCTGTAACATACCTGTAATCCATTTAAAACTCTTGTGCACCCACATGCTGCATACACTACATAAGATAGAATTAATATCCACATTCTTTCTGCAAATTTCACGTGGCCATTCACTTTGTTATGAGAAAACCATCAGCCTCATGGGAAACAACGACCTTTTGTCTTATACACATACCCTAAGGCCCTTGAATATTATCCACTCTTTCCATCTTCCAAGATGAGTTTCTGCTCCCAGCAGTTACTACTAAATTATATGCATGCAACACTCCCACAAAAATCCTATCTTAAAGTCACAAGACAAAGCTTCAGAACAATAGGGAACTCAAAGGTGTTCAAACTGGACCCCTTCATCAGTTTTCTAATACAAAATCCCTGAACATTTAGGAAAGTTTATTAAAATTTAAGTTGAAAAATAAAAACAATTATCTTAAACAGTCTCAAAAGTCAGAATTAAAAATCAACTTTTAAACTTTCAAATGACCTTTTCTCTTTCTTGATGCAGATGTGTCATGTGACCAGGTGGATATCTGTCATATCCATGCACATTGTGTGTTTGATGACCAAACCCTCCAGCATGTGTGTGTATGCATTACAGGCTACCAGGGCGATGGTCTAGTATGCACACCACAAGGTGATATAATATTTTCTTTCTTAAAAAACTGTGTTGTTTTGTGTTGCTTTCAGAAACTCTTAAATCATGTATGTATTCACTTACCCATACTAAAAGGGGAGATGATTTGTGGTGTATTGGATTTAGTGGAAGGCATTAATTAAGTAAATTAAGTGAAAACATATCAAAGGAGTATAAATGCAATTGTGCTGTTACATTATTCCTATCATAATGATCTAGTACTTTGACACAGTTTCTAAAAACTCAATTTTATGCCAACCTAGCGACGTAAACTTGTATGCATAAAACAAGGTCGCCGCAGTTTGCAGGTAAACACTTTGTGTTGGGTGGCAAAATTAGTGTTGGCTTTGGGTGTGAAACAAATTACTCATGAATATATGCTTTTCAATAGATGCCAATTAAATTAATTACAGCAGGTCAGCAGTGTATATGCATGCTTGATAACTTATTGTTTTGTATTATTAATTTAATGAAGTGAGAGAGAGAGAGGTAGACAGACTGACAGACTCTAAACATCCTGTTAAACATCAGGTGTTAGTAGTTTGCAAGTTGTTAATTCCTGTAATCAGCTAGACTTCCTGTGACCACACTAATCCTAGTCTTTATGATGATGTTATGTGAAATGGTGAGTTGCTTCAGCAATTTTCCTGTACTCTATGAAGGAAAAAAGTTTTAGACAGTGTATTTGCAGTACAAAGAGTGCAGCTTAGTACTTCTTGTTTCTACCAGATGAATGCAACAGTGTGACGGACTGTGATGTCAATGCTCAATGCTTGTATGACAGCTCCAGCCAGCGTTATAAATGTGCTTGTACTGAAGGTTATGAAGGAGATGGCCGCATCTGTACCATATCAAGAGGTAAGTAGATTATTGTTTCCAGCTTTGATTTATTCTATAGGTTTCTTTTAAAGTTATCTATACTTGGAATGCAGTTTTTTTCCCAATTAAAAATAACCATTTTTGGTGATAGTCAGGACGATGTCATGTTGTAGCGTGTCAGTGCAGAAAGGTGTTTCTGAAAATACATCATAAAGAGTAGAAATCAGGTCCTCCAGTGGTACACACTCATCCCACTCAAGTGACTGGTTGCTGCCTGGTAGAGCACTAGAAACTGAGTCAGATGAAGGAGAGACCGAAGGACAAGGAGCAAAGTCATCAGTATCCTCAGACTCGAATGGACATCTTAGAGATGTGTCATCATCATCTGACACTGAAACCTGATCCATGACGTGAGCCAAGCTCACCTGTGCACAATGGTAGAATATAGAATATTGGCGTGGTACAGGTACAGCTAAGGTCCTCTGGGCTCATCCACAAGGTAGTCCACTTTGTTGCGTCTCTCTAAAACTTTAAATGGACCCATCCATGAGTCAAACAATTTCTTATTAGAGTCAGGAAGAAGAATAAAGATCTCGGCGCCAGGCTCAAACTGTCTATCCTGGGACCTTATGTAAAAATAAGATTTGTACTTTACTGTACTTGCGTCAGCTTCACAGGCAGCACGTTGGGCACACTCAGTCAACTTTTTTCCTGAGTTCGATGATATACTGCAGGCTGAATCTACCTTCTTCCTTCAGTTGGCTGTCTTGCCATAAGTCTTTTAATACAGTTAGAGGTCCTCTTACACTCCAACCATAGTGGAAATTGAAGGCTAAGAAACCAGTGCGGTTGTTAGGCATTTCCCTGAGGGTAAAACAAGGTGGGGATAAGGTAACGATGCCATTCTCTGGGTTTTTCATTATAAAGCTTTGGTGAGACATCTTTGAGAGCCATCTCTAGCCTCTGAATCAACCCATTAAGCCTATTCAACCCCAACAATGAGTCATTACAACCATCCATTCATTAGGGCTCACTACAAACAAAGGAGACAAGTGAACAATAACATAACTACCATTAGATTTTAAGTATTTACGTGTGTGTGTGTGTGTGTGTGTGTTTTAGGTATTTCTCCCCTCACTGTAAATGTGCTGCTATATATGAGAATTGAGCAAAACCATTTTTTTGATTTTATAACTTATTATTATTATTATTGTTATTATTATTATTATTATTATTATTATTATTATTATTATTATTATTATTATTATTGTTATTATTATTATTATTATTATTTCAATTGCAATTCAATTTATTGATTTTGTTAATGTATTTCAGAGGCAGGCTGTAATATTGTCAACAATTGTGATATTAATGCCCAATGCATATATGATACTTATGCACTGGGTTATCGCTGCCATTGTTTTGATGGCTTTGAGGGAGATGGCATTTACTGTGCTCAAGCTCAGGTATTTATTTTAGTTAAGACCAGTTACTCAGTACTACTTTAAAGAATAAGCATAAAAGTGTGATTTTTGTAAGATTCAATTTTGGGTTTTATTTTTTTTAGTTATAATGTGTTAACTAGGGATCTTAGATGTCATCATATTATATAATACTTTAGTAGTTTTGAGTTACATTCTTATGTACTATTTTAAAACGTAGTATTCTTTTGATATAACTTTTTTTTTTTCAAGATAGTAGAAAGCCTTTTGAGTTGATAGATCTAAAATGGTATTCTGAATAATATTCAGATTCAACTTTCAAAATTCATTAATCTTCTCATCAAGAATAGAACATGTTAATGATAGTTCCATATACACAAGATTGCACTAGACATATGATTTTATTTTTTAGGCAGTTTATTGTCCCTTGGTTTGCTAATCACATTTCAATGAGGAGTCATGTCATTTTAAAGTTATCCCTTTTGGTGCTACCAGATCTAAGTCTTTTCTCTATGCCACACCCACTAAAGTTTAGCATTCATTTGTACTAGAATTTCACAGGCACTTTTATTTCTTCAGAGTCATCATCATTGAATTCAAATCCTTGATATTTGCGCCGCAAATTAGGCATCAACACATCCAGACATGACCATTACCAGTATATCATGTTATTGATTATTGGTTTCAAGTACAAAATCTTTCTTGAAAAATGTTATTTTGGTATTAGAGAACACAGCTTCCATAGTGATATACTTCCTATTACTATGATCTTTATTTTTCATGATAGGGAGTTGTAAGATAGAGTAAATATAAAAGCAACATTTTTATATCGTTCAATTGTTTTTCAATTTTTTTATTACACAAATTTGTAAAAAGTTAAGTACGGTAACATTTAATTACTAAAGCTCAGTAACACTATTATGTTTGATGTGGAAACTTTTACATGATTTAGACAACATCTTAAATCTGGATGATTAATTTTTTGATCTGATCTGTAAATGAGAAGTCAAATTTTCTAGCAGCCCAATTATTTATTACCTTCAACTAATAGAATTTCAGCAACTGAATGACATGCAGTTCAATTTAGTAGAGTAAGTATATAGTATTCTTGTGGTAATTTATTTATTTTTTTTTAGTTTGCACTAGCCAGGAGTGTACACAAATTTTAAAGAATAAAAAGTCATCAGAATCTTAAATTTGATTTCTATAAGGATTGCTAGGAAGTATTCTATTGGTGTATAAGCTTTGGCTCATTTGGTTTTAGTTATGCATACCTCAGACATTCAGTTAGTATCAGATTTACTAAACTATTTTTTTACAAACATATTTTTTCATGATATTGTACAATGTTTTTTATCAGTTTGGATGCCATGTACTTAACAACTGCGGGGAAAATGCCGTATGCTCCTACAACATAGCAGCCCAGGGGTATCGGTGCATTTGTCAGGAAGTAAGTACAAACATTTATTGTGATTTCCATTTTATTTTGGTCGTTATTTTCTTTGAAATGATCCTTCAAAGTTTTGAACAATGGCTTGGCTTAGAGTTTTGTGTTATCAACATTATGAATCATGTAATTAAGCTTAGAATGTTGTTGGCAAGCTTTGGAACTTGTTGTTATCATAATCAATATCATCTTTACTGGCTCATAGTGTAATGGTCAGCTATTGTCTGTATTTTTTTTAATCTACCCTTCTCAATTTGAAAGACTGGCTGGTGTGCATTCATAATTCTTACAAACTCTTCATTTTGCCTTTCATTCTCTGCAATCAATACAATGTCTTCTGAAAATAACATTGTAATAGTATTGTAATAGTATTGTCTATACCATATTTCATCAGATTATATGTTGTAATATTACCATATTACCCAAATGCATAAGTACTATGGATTCCCAATCTATATATATGGTACACGATGTGATCCCAAATAAAAAAAAGCGTTTCTTGTTTATTATTAATGTACAACTTGCACAGTGCCATATCTGATTTAATGCAAAGTCTCAGACATCAAAATTCATATTGTCTCATGAGCAAAGGAATAGATGTTACATGTATTTACACTATATGGGAAAATTATGTTTAGATTACGCAAGATTTGAAATATACCAACAATTTGGTAAGAAATAGGATGAGGCACAAAGACAGGTGCAAGTTGAGACGCTTCTGTCACGATCACACCTTCAAGGGTGTTTTTAGGAACTGACATCAGACTAGGTTAGACTAAATCTTGATGATGATTACCATTATCATAATCTTCCTCACCAGGGTTTTGAGGGAGATGGATTCTTCTGCAAGCCTACAAGATCTTGCCGGTTAGACCCATCACTATGCCACCCTCAGGCTGATTGTGTGTCTGACCCACTGTCTACAAATGGATTTTTATGTCTCTGTCAGGAGGGCTTTGTTGGTGATGGACAAAACTGTCAAGGTAAACATTTTTGTCTTTGTCTTAAAATACATACATTAAATCCATTATAGCACAACACTTTATATTACTATTGTTCTGGGATTCCTCAGGATATCTCACACACCTTTGCATGAGTAGAGTCGTTTCAGTTGTAGTTGTTTTTCTCCCTATTATGGTAGCAGAGAAGTTCTGTGTGGCTTAATGAGGATATATTAAACACCAGGGTGCTTTAAGTCACTGTACTAATCACAGTACATACTAATACAAAATATATGAGATCATCCATGTCAGTTCAACACACATGCCACCCCTGTGAACTGAGTTTCTTTATTTTTTAACATGACTGTAACATTGTTAATTAATCGCTAATGAAGGATTTATTTATATTCATATATGTGTTACATTTTTTAAATTTATGTCCTTAACCTGTGGCGCCGGTAGGCTTGATGGAGAATGGTCGGCCTCCGTCTGTTAGTTGCGGTGGTTAGATTTTTATGTGACGCCTTGTTTCTTTTTGAGAGGCTCATGCTTCCCACAGAAGCTCCTCGATGCATATAACTTTGCAGTCCAGTCGAGGATAGTGTTATGACAGCATGTGGGCGATCTTTGGCCACTTGGCGGTTTTTCCAAATAAAAGTGGCCAGCTCGTGTCAGGATGAACTCAGGACTGAGAGTTGGTATGCCCCCACGCTAACCACTAGGCCACCACCTCCCCATATAACTGGTGGATAATTGACATGCCCTTTTGTTAGTAGCTGAGAGGACATGTCAGTTGTCGGTTAGTTTTGTAACAAATATATAAATACATAGATATATCCTTCATTGGTGATTGATTGATAATGTTAGTTATTTGAAAATGTGTGTGAATTTGCAGGAATAGACATGAAAATATACAAAAGTAACAGAAAAGATTTTCTCTCTTTTGTGGGAGTGTATAAATTGACCACAAGCTGATGCTACTTTCCAAATAAGTAAAGTTTTTTTCTCTTGTGTACCCAATGTAGCTTTCCCTTGCCACTGATGAATGATGATATGATAATGAATATGAAAATAAAAAAAGTATGATAATGGTGGTGGTGTCTTCTCATTGTCAAAGAATGCTTCTACTGCAATAAAAGGACCTATTTTGCCTAGTTTTTTCATACTAGTACATCTACATTTTTTTTGAAGGTTCATTGCTGTAATTATCTTATCCGTTTTTAAAATTTTTTATAAATGTATCATCACCAACATGTACAAAGTGAAAAACGCAAACTTATATTATGATGTGATGTAGTTCACATTTCAAATAGATGGATTGAAATTTAATATGATTATTTACTAGCATGTTTTTGTGTTGTTTCTTTGTCTTCACTTTACTCATACTGAAAACTCAAAACATACAAGATGTATTCAGCATATGGAGCATTTGCATAATTGCATTCATATTTGATTTTTTATTCAACACTTCACACTTTTCTTATTGCTAAACAGAAGCCACAAGTCATGAGAAAGATATTCTGCTCATCAACCAAGGACATGCAGTGTTGCGAATGCCTGCCCAACCACAAGGAGGAAGGAGCTACATTATTCAATTTGAGGCATTCATGACAGCTGTAGGTGAGTCTTGAATTAATACTCTGATTTTACCATTTGAACTATTTGTGTCACATTCTCATTTAATTGCGTCACATATTATACCCGGTTATTTATGGTTAAAAGAAAATTTGTACCACTTTCTCTTCATATCACTGTTCTCTTCATATTCAATTAACTGTTGTATTTCCTATATCTGAGTTTGGCACTGAATCATCCTAACAATACTACATTTAGTTTCATTCACATTACTACGATGTAAACATGAAGGAATCCAAAGTATAATTTTTTCCTTAAAGGCTTCCAAGTCAAATATCCATTAGATAGGAAAGGTTTCACAAGCAATTTCTTTATCTTAGGATCAGATATAGACTGCCTGGCAGGTCGCTTCTATTGGACTGATGTGAGATCATCTTCAATCAGGTCATCCAAGTATGATGGTACTGATCGCCAACCAACAATCTCTCAAGGTGTGTGAATTTTTATATCATAATCTTAAATATTTTGTCCTCATTCCAGGTTGCATACATGTTCATACGTATTTTCACATTTTAGTAGTATTTTTTTTATTTACATCATTTATCTGTGGTGCCGATAGGCTTTATGGAGTCTAGGATGGACGGCCTCTTGCCCATTAGTGGCGCAGGTTTAGAAGTTTTATAGTGACACCTCAATTTTGTACGTTCTCTCCTGATGTTGAGAGCGTGAGAGGCTATTGCTGTTACACCCTCAAATGCATATAACATTGCAAGTCCCATCTGAGGACAGTATATGGCTGAAATTTGGGTAATCTTTGGCCACTCAGCGGTAATACCAAAGAAAGAAAAATGGCCAGCAGAATATTAGGACTTGAACCCGACACTAGGTTTGCATGCCCAAACGCTAACCACTGTACTACCGCCTCCCCAATGAATTATTAATGTATGAAAATGCATGTGCAATCTTACTTATCAAAATAATAGAATGGTCAAACATATTACAGGGCAGGTTATTTTTATTATCTTTAAGAATCTGCATTATATAATAATGGCATACCTTAAGGATACAACCAACCATTGTATTTATTCTTAGTCGTACAAAAGCTTGCAAACATAGATTACTGAGTCATGCTTAATATAATATAATACCAGTGTATTCTGCAATAGTAATACATATTCTGGAACTCATTTTCTTTGCTACATATTTTCCTATATGCAAAGTATGGGTATAATCCCAAAATTGATGAGAAGTAAATGTCACGCTTCTGTTAACTGTTAGTTGTTTGAAAAACTGTTGTCTTATTAATCCATTTTTCTCTTATTCAGACGAATTATATAATATTCTATGTTCATCATCAGTATCAATATCATCATCATCATCATCAATATATATATATATATATATATATATATATATATATATATATATATATATATATATATATAATATATATATATATATATATATATATATATATATATATATATATATATATATATATATATATATATATATATATATATATATATATATATATATATATATATATATATGTATATATATATATATATATATATATATATATATATATATATATATATATATATATATATATATTCCCCCTAACAGTGTACCAAAGTTAGTGAAAGTTAGTGTAACCAAAACTGTTTGGAAATTAACTTACGTATTATCATTGTGTTCGAAGTACCTTTAGCAAAAGTAAATGAATGATATTAGCTGTAAAGTGATGGAACTGCTATGGCAGTAATTTAGAAGAATGGTCAAGTATATTTAGAAGAAATGTTGGATGGATATAAATGCTTACTGTGAAAAATTTGTGGAAAAAATTTTTATTTATAAAATATTGTTTTTGTTCAGGATAGGCTGTGTATCAAATTTGGGTTAGCTAACCATACAGACAGATTGTCAAGACAATAAGGAAGTTAAGGTAATTTTATAAATAATCATGTTATAGATTAATTTTCCAATTTCAATCATGTTCTTCAGGTAACAATGGATTTCCTGAAGATGTTGCAGTTGATTGGGTATCACAGAATGTATACTGGACAGATTCGTCCAGTGATACTGTGTTTGTAGCTTCCATTAAAGATGGAAAGCAACGATCAGTCATCAAAGAAGGACTTGTCAACCCTCGAGGTATTGCTGTCCATCCTGGCTTAGGGTGAGTTACCAGCTCAAGACTCTTTTCATCTGGACAAATATTCTCTAACAAGTGTAGAAAATAATGAATTTAGAAATTAAAAGGATGCAGAAAGATGAAAGGGGAATAAATGTGTATAAAAACAATCAATATAAAGAAAGTTCTGTGAAATATAGTTTCTGCTGAGTAGTTTACTACATTATTTGTAATTATGTATCTGATTCTCTTTTGCATTTGCATTGAGCACAACAAATATAAACACCACACAATTGTTTTCCTCTGTGTGAGTAGTAGTCATGAACAGCGCACGTAAAACTACGGTAGTTGTGAGGTAAGTGTTTGGCCAGTAAGGTTCCAGGATTTCCTATAGTTATGTAGCAGCTGTGTAGTGATATATTTTTTTTTTCTCTCTCTCTCTCTCTCTCTCTCTCTCTCTCTCTCTCTCTATATATATATATATATATATATATATATATATATATATATATATATATATATATATATATACATATATATATATATATATATATATATATATATATATATATATATATATATATATATATATATATATATATATATATATATATACACACACAGTAGAACATGGTATAGTGTGAGTGTATCATTGTGCGAGCAACTTCCTTTATGGTTATACATATACATTGGAAAGTCGGTTCACGAATTTCATTCGTGTCTGAAGGTTGTTCGTAAACCGAAACAGTGTAAAATGGATTAATCCGTTTCTGGATCCCAGGTGATTGCTAATTAAAATTTTTACAACAGTACTTTGTGCACTAGTTCATATACGAAACCAATGAAAATCATTAAATCTAACACATAAAAAGATAAAAACAATACTAAACAGATATGATATAGACTGAAACTTATCAAATTTAGTTTTACTATACCTGTACGTAGTTGCCAAGTGTAAGTGAAAGTTGGTGAGGAAGGGCAAGGGGAGAGATGTTATTGTTTGGTTCATGACTGTACTTGTTGTTAGCCTTTCATCCTCTCACCACAGCTCTTACACTTTAGGAAAGAAGGGGAGATTGAGAGATTAAGAAAAAAAGATAGATGAAACAAGGGGAAATAAAGCTAGAAAAAGGAAATGGCCAAGCAAAAATTGGTTGGACCAGAGACTGAAGTCCGAGGCTTCGCAGCATCAGACCTCAATTTCTGGTCATGAAGCCCCTCTGCAACGGTAACGGGTTTGGAAACGGAAGGGTTGTATATGGATATCTAATCAAAATGCTGAGTGTTTTTAAGCAAATGTAAAAGATTGAAATCTTAATTTTAGAATATCTCAAAATGATGTTTCTAACATTTTGATATTAGTGAATGGTAAATTAGGTGTAAGGTATTACCAACATATTGCTCTTAAGTTATTATATTTTCAACTGTTCTGTATTTTCTTGATACCATGCCCATATCTCCAAAAAAGAGTTAGCAACTCGGCTCACAACCAAGATGTTCTGGGTTAGAATCCCAGGCGGGTGAAGATGAAATGGGTTTGTCTTCTTAAACGCTGTAACTCCTGCTCACCTAGCAGTAAAATAGGTATGGGAGGTTAGGGTTTATGACCTTGCAATCCCAGCAGAAGTGGAAGGCTGGAAACCCCATCCTCCTGTGTGTGTGTGTGTGTGTGTGATATGTGTGTTATGCATCAAAAAAACAACTAGAAAACTCTTAAATTGTATTACAATTTTTCAGGCTTTTGTTTTGGAGTGACTGGAATCGACTTGCTCCAAAAATTGAATCATCAGGATTAGATGGATCCAATCGCCAGGTGATCGTGAATGAAGATATTTTGTTACCTAACTCTTTAGTCGTGGATTATGAAACTGAAACTCTCTGTTGGGCTGATGCAGGAACTCATAAAATAGGTTAGTAATCAGTATTATTCATTAGCCTAACCATCTCTGACATATCTTGCTGCCTCATTAAATAAAAAGTTTAATGACCTACTCATCCATCATCATCATCTTTGATACCATGGTGTGCTTTAGGAATTATTATAAAAACATGCTAGATGATTGTTGAATTAAAGGGTATATAAAGAGAGGTGATAAATTTAGTAGGTTATTGAAATGATCATGAAATTATGGCCTAAATAGATTGCACCATCCTACAGGCATATTGCTTAAGATTATATGTAGTTCATATTACCCAAATTCATTAGTGCAATGGATTTCCTACTTATATATGGTTACACTGTCCTCACCTTCTGTCATGATCACGTGTTTGTAGTTGCGCCTTCCATCACAGTATCACATGATACCCTTATCATTTCCCTTGACACTATACAGTCATTACTCCTCTTCTCTTTGTCATATATCCTGGGTGTGCTTGACGTTTGACTTGATATTTATGATGGTGTTTCTATTATCTGTATAGGCTTCTTCTGGTCGCATTCTGTTGTGGTATCATTTTGTTCTAAGACTAATAATTACGCAATAAAGTGAAACGATATCTTTTTTTCCAAAACATGACTTTCTTCCTCCTTTTCTCGAAAGCTCTTAGAGATATTGGAAATATCATTGCAGCATCTGATAGATCTAATTAAACTCTACAACAATCATTATAAATATTTGTTCTATGACAGTAAAATTAAACCGTATCTTTTTTCCAAATATAACTTTCCTTCTCATTTTCTCGAAAGCTATTAGAGATATTAGAAATATTATTGCAGCATCTGATAAACCTAATTAAACTCTACAACTGTCATTATGAATAATTATGCAGTAAAATTAAACCATATCTTTTTTCCACAACATAACTATCCTCCTCATTTTCTCGAAAGTTATTAGAGATATTGGAAACATCATTGCATTATCTGATAGACCTAATTAAACTCTACAACCGTTATTATGAATATTTTTTCTATGACTAATAATTATGCAGTAAAATGAAAACGTATCTTTTTTCCAAAACATAACTATCCTCCTCACTTTCTTGAAAGTTATTAAATATATTGGAAATATCATTACAGCATCTGCTAAACCTAATTATACTCTACAACTGTCATTATGAATATTTTTTCTATGACTAATAATTACGCAGTAAAATGAAACCGTATCTTTTATCCAAAACAAAAATTTCTTCCTCATTTATATGTAAGAAAACATATTTCATTAAATACAATTGAGAAATAGTGCCACAATTTCATAAGTGAATAAAACTTTATTTCCATCAACATTTCAGATCATAACATTAACTTTTATCTTGTTCTAGAGTGTGTGAACCTGCAAGGTGATGGGCGGCGGGTGGTGACAAGTGGCCCTCAGTATCCATTTGGACTCACCATATTGGGTCAAAACTTCTTTTATACTGATTGGAATGAGTGAGTCATATAGATGTCTTATTTACATCATGCTGAAATTTTTATTTTGCGTTCAGGAAGTACTACTGTGTTATTGAAAGTTAACATTGATCACTGCAGACTAATGGTTATTGTATGGACAAAACATTTTTACCATGCAGCACTAAAATTCACACTGTGGACCGTTACTCTGGTGTGGAGTCTGCTGCTCGTGCCCCACCTCCAGGGGGTTCAGGGAAATTGTATGGAATATCAGCAGTACCTCCATCGTGTCCACGGGGTGAGTCTTAAATTGTTTTGAGAGAACACTGTTATATCATGTATTGTCTCAACCATTTCTTGTCAATTCCTTCATTATTTCCTTTATCTCTTGTCTTTTAATCTTGATTTCCTACATCTCGTTTTTTCTTTTCTGGTTTTTAAATTCAGATTCAATGATAAATAGTTTCTGAAAATTTTTGTTTAGTACTTCAATAATTTCCTTCTTGTCCTTATATACTTTCTTATTTTCCTTCAACTGAGCTATACTTTCTTTATATTTTATTTTCCATTCATGAATTTATAAAACAGCTTTCGTTCGTCCTTCCACTTGTCAACTATACACTTCTCATATCTCTTCTCTTCCTCTCTTATTACCCTTACATATTCATTCCTTTCCGATTTATATTCTTCTTTAATTCTCTGTTTGGGTTTTCTTTTCATTCTCTTCCATGCTATGTTCCTTTCCTTTTCTGCTCTATCACATTATACGTTATATATTTTTTTCCTTTTACTTTTACTTTATGAAATGAAACGTACTTCTTGATTCCTTGTCAGGAAGAAATAACATTTTTTTAACCTATTCTTTGCTTTCTTCATTGTTCTCCAATCAGTTTCGTCAAAGAAATGTTTAATATTAGTATGGTTTGCTTTTCCATTATTCCTCCTTTTCTTTTGATATGATTCCTCTTGTTTTACTTCCATAGTTCCTCTCTTCATCTCAATTTCCAGGACCACATGGTCACTGCTTCCAAAGGAGCATTCATGATTTGTATCTTTTTCAGCTTAATACCTTTGGTAAATAGTAGGTCTTATCTTGATGGTTTATCTTC
>JAXIVD010002817.1:0-35000 GCA_036785275.1 Cancer borealis
CTAACAGTCCATCTATAATCAATTTTTGCATGTGTCCTGTCCTGTCCATGTCCACTTTTTTTCTTTAATTGTAGTCAAGATGTCTTCAATTTTGGTCTGCTCCCTAATCCATCATGCTCTCTTCCAATCTCTCTATGTTATGCCAAGCATTGTTCTTTCCATTTCCCTTATACCACTTTAAAGTTTTCATCTCAAGGCTTTCGCAAGACTCGAGGTTTTTGATCCATATATTAGAACTGGTAGAATGCATTGATTATATACTTTTTCTCTTCAGTGATAGTGGGAAATTACTTTTCATAACATTGTGTTGTTTACCTAAAGCACTCCATGCCATCCCTATTCTTCTTTTGATTTCTTTTTTATGATCTGGACGTGCAGCAATTTTCTGTCCTATATTGTTGAAGAGAAGGGGAAGGGTGTTCCCCATTTCCAAATGCATAATAGTTTCTTTACTCTAAATTGTCAGCCTATGCAAGGAGTTACAAGGATAGCTGTGATATGTTAACACGTCCTAAGGTTAGCACAGTAGCTTTAGGCACAAACTGCACATGAGATCTCCTAAGCAATAAAACACAAGACACGAAGGTTACCATCCAAATAATCATGATGCTGCATCACTATACCTTTATTGACATAAAGAGTGAGATAAGAGAATTTCTAAAAGATTTTACAGTAAAATCCTTATAACTCGGTATTGTATAACTTGGAATTTCATATAACTTAGCAAGGCAAATACAGTCTGCAAAAAATTATGTATCTCGGCATGTTGCAAAGTTATAACTGCATCTCTTGCTTTACACTCGGCATATCATTCCCTTACAACAGGGTTTTTCAGTGGTAGGGCCAGAGAAAGCTTCTAGGAGTAGCCTGCGGACCGGAGTGCCAAAGAGAACTCAAAAGTAATTGTGTAAAAAAAATTTATAGAAAAGCAGGCAAACCAGTGACTAGATTAGAGTTGCTTAAAGTTGCTTGTTTTCAGTTTCGGTATCCATCTATGAAGATGCTCTCCAGAACGTCAGCCAGGCAAACCCAATCTCACACTGTGGTGCCCGGCCACAGCAGTTCCTCCCCAGTAAACAGCTTAAGCATCACGCCCGGGGCGGGAACTTGATCTGCCGACCAAGCGAATGCAAGGCCAGCACGCGGTACTAGCCAGGATGCTAGACAATATACAAAAAAATATAGAAAAGCAGGCAAACCAATAAGTAGATTAATAGAAATTTATCTAAAAATATTCAAATCAATGACTGCAGAAAACAGTTTTATCAAGAGACATACAAATTAATGGGATGGTTAGTAGTGTTTGCCATGGAGAAGTGATTCAATGTCTGGATCCATTGATGAGGTAGACAAGAGCAGAATGTCATTGAGATGGCAGTCACTTAGCTGGGAGCGAATGCGAGACTTTGTATATCTAATTTTTGAAAAGAGTTGTTCACAACAGTAAGTGCTGCCAAACATGGCAACGATGTGTTTTACATGCTCAATGTTATTTGGAAATTTGTTAGAAGAGAGGACGAGGTCATGGAAGAAGGACAGTGGAGAAGCAGTACGGTACTTTGCCTTCAGTTCATCATTACACTGAAGCTTCACCAACTCCATCAGCAGGGGGACAGGGGCTACGTCCACGGTGAAGTCAAAGGGGGAGGTGAACAGCTTGGAGACCGGAGCCAGTGGCCTGACACCTGTGAAACAGAAGGAAAATTCCTCCCGCAAAAAGGTGACAACACCAACACAAGTGTTCAGGTCCACGTCATCAGGTGCACAAGTCACAATACAAGGAAAATGCATAAACTGACCAGCAGCCAGTTGAGCCTCCCACAAGCATAGCTTTATCTCGAAGGCAGTGATGTACGAATACATGCCTGTGACTAGAATGTTTTTGCCTTGCAGCTTCACATTTAGGTCATTTAGGTGTGTAGTGATATCTGTTAGCAGGACTAGATCAGCAAGGGTTGGAAAAATTATCAGCACCGGGGAGGTTCTTTTGCCGAGGAAGGTGATGATCTCCTGCTGCAGATCGCACACACGGGACAGCACGGCTCCATGACTCAACCAGCGGATCTCACAGAAGTAAAGCAGGTCACCACAGTGTGCGTTGACTTCATCCATTAGTGCCTGGAACTAGTGGTAGTTAAGGCTGCTTTGCGTGCCATGTAGTCATTTTCTACTTTTTTTTTATCCCTTACCCGTGGTGCCGGTAGGCTTAATGGAAGCCTTAGATGGATAGTCTCCGCCCATTAGTAGCACGGGCTTGATTTTGTAAGTGATGCCTTGTTTAATATAGAGAGGCTCATGCTGCCAGCGGTAGCTCCTCGTGCATATAGCTTTGCAGTCCTGTCGAGGATAGTATTATGGCAGCATGTGGCTGGTCTTAAGCCACTTGGCGGTATCAGCAAAGAAAAGTGGCCAGCATATGCCAGGGCTCGAACTCAGGACCCTGAGCTGGTATGACCGACCGCTAGCCACTAGGCCACCACTCCCCTGGCGATTCTCCCTGGTGCTTCGGTGGTAAAGATCTCAATCATGCAATTTTTCCCACACTACCCACCACGATTACGTCAAGAGGCGCCGACTTACTCATTTAGTTGGCTAGGCTGTTGCAGACCAGATTGTTATATAAATATGAAGCAAGGTGACAAGCCATGAGTTTGGAATCTGCGAGCCGGATCTGGCCAGCAGGCAGTAATTTGCCGACCCATGCCTTACAACCTTTTGTTTGAGCATAGATACAGATAGTCAACAAAAAATTATGTATCTCGGCATATTGCCAACTGCTTACACGCGAGAACAAAGACTACACCCACGGTCTACACCGAGTGACTCCGAACCCAAGTAAAATTTCAAGTCAAGTGCTTTACTTTGCCATTATTTTACATGTTTTGGGATTACATTGTACAGTACTGTTTTTATGCTTTTACAGTAATGAATCTTTAAAATTTTGAATTTCACTTCACGACATTTAAACTGACGTCACCAAGGCATGTAAATGAGATGTCCAAAGCGCTCGCCGAAGTCCGAACGTCAGTTCACTGTTCGCCTTCGTGCAGTCCACATGTCCGGCGCCCTGCTGTTGGCGTTCCCTGCTGTTTTCACCCTTTTTTCGTCACTACAGTTCGCTGTTAGCTTTTTGGTGAAAATCTATCACGATCTTAGGATCGTTGCTCTGTTTTATGCCCCAGTTTGTGACTTTGAGTTTTATTATGGTGTACAGATGTCTGACCGTGACGAGTTTCACGAAACGCCTTGGCGTTCGTCCCAGTCCTCTTCCTCTCCTCCTCCGAGTAGGAAATTCCCCAGTGGTGACAGGGATACGCTTGTTGGGCATAGGAAGAAGGACAGGCGGGATTATGGGGTACAACAGGTGGTTGCTTGCGCTTCGCCGCCTTCACGTGCAGGTACGAGTCAAATCCCTGATGTCAACACTGCCACAGCTGGTCCGTCTCCTGTGGACGATGGTGAGTGTTGGGGGCAGGTTGATAGATGCCCGGCTCTCTTATACCAACGGCCTGCTCACTGAGGCACTGGTCCCAGTTGCACACTGTATTAGTGATATTGGTGAAAGGAAAGTGAATCCTGTCAACCACTACTTAGATGGTCTGAATAATAGCTTACGTCTTTTGACGTCTGCTGTAAGTTACCTTAACCAGTTACGGAAGGAAATGGCACGCATTCACGTACATGATTCCGCTCTGACGGATATTTGCAAATGGGATTGTGAGATTGGGACAGCAGAACTGTTTCCTTTTGATGTCCCAAAGAAGTGAGGAAATTCAAAGAAAGCTTGGAAGACCTTTGTTCCGTCCCTACAGGGCGGCTGGTCCAAGGAGGTCTATCCCTTACAGACAAGCTCCCAGGAGGCTCTACTTTCCCCAACCTTCGAGACCTAGGAATTCTGCCCAGCATTTTTTACGCCAAAAGTCACCCCAGGGGAAGGGGGCACAGCTACACAGGACTCCCCAGTAAGCCTTCCTTCGGTGAGTATCAACGTTCTCCCCTTGGTGAATATGTCGGAAAACATTGAGTGGCAAAGTTTTTGCTGCCAGGCTGCTTTGGCAAGCCTTGACTACAGATAAATGGATCCATGATGTTGTAAATGGTAAGATTCTTGAGTTTGATAAATTACCTATGCAAACTGATCTACCTAGACCGCTGACTTTGTCTGTTACTGATCCCGTTCTAGGACGTGGTTTTTATTCTAATGTTTTCCCTACTTTGAAGAGAGACGGTACTGCCAGAGTAATTTTAAACCTGAAAGATCTAAATAAGCATATTACTCACATTCATTTCAAAATGGATACTCTCAAGGAAGTGGTTCAGTTAATTCAACCTAACTTTTTTCATGACCATTGATTTGCAGGATGCTTACTATTCTGTTTATGTGAGGCCTGAAGATAGGCTATGGCTTCGTTTTTTGGGGGAAAAACCTGCCTTTTCAGTTCACTTGTCTCCCTCAGGGCTTGAGTTCTGCCCCTCGCATTTTTACCAAGTTATTAAAACCAGTCCTTTCTCATCTCAGAAAGCTCGGTATAATTGTGATTTGTTATATAGATGATTGTATCTTTATTGCAGCTTCTAAGGATGAACTAATCAACAATGTCAGTTTTGCCTTGCAACTTTTTGATTCAGTGAGACTCACAATTAATGTACTTAAGTCAATCTTGGTGCCTACTCAAGAAGTGGAATTTCTTGGGGTCCTTCTGAACTCTTGTGGCATGACAGCTACTCTGCCTTCTCGTAAAAAGAAACATATCAAAGAACAAGGTTTGCTCCTGTTAAAGAAAGATATCACTTTGTACAACTTGGCCTCTTTTATTGGCTTGACTGTGGCCTCTGATCCTGCGGTAGAACTGGCACCTCTCAGATACAAGTACCTGGAGATAATTAGGAATAGGGAACTTGCTCTTAACCATGCTGACTACAATGCTAGAATTACTTTGGACGCTCATGCCAGAGACTTAATTTTTTGGTGGATTCACAATATTACTTATCAATCTAAATCACTATGCCCTTCTTCCCCCCAACTTGAATTGTATGCTGATGCTTGTTTAATTGGTTGGGGTGCAGCTGTTAGAACGTTGAAGACTGGAGGTCACTGGGCGCATGAGGAACTAGATTACATCAATTGTCTGGAATTAAAGGCTATCCTTTTGGGTCTCCAGTCCCTCTGCAAAGATTACAGACATACTCATATTCGTCTTCGTTCAGACAACACCACTGCTATAGCTTGTTTAGATCGATGTGGGAGCACTAAGTTCAGCCTTAATAAGTTAACAGAGGAAATTTTTTTTCCTGGGCCGAGTGCCGCGGCTTTTCCTTGTCAGCAGAGCATATAAAGGGTCTTCTTAATGTTGAGGCAGATAAAGAATCCAAGACAAAAAACTTAGACACAGAATGGATGTTAAAGCCCCATCTTTTCAAGAGACTCTGTCAGATCTTTTACTCACCAGATATTGATTTGTTTGCTTCTCGGATTAATGCTCAAGTGGTGACTTATGCTTCTTGGAAACCAGACCCTTCCGCTACTTTTATTAATGTGTTCACATTTGACTGGGCCAGCAAAAGTTTATATGCCTTTCCTCCTTTCAGTCAAAGTCCACCGTTTGAGGGCTGTTCTTATTGGCTTACTGGAGAAACTTGACAAGAGCCCTTCTGTTAGTGTTCCGAAGGAGGATTGCGCCGACTTTAGTGGTTTCCTTGCTGTTACTGACTCGGAGGCTGAGGATGGTGAGGTGCCCGATCCTGTCCCTGACCCACTGGAGGAGTTGGATGCGCTTGGCTGTTCACAACCGAGCCAACTTGCTGATGTGGGAGGTGACGATGCAGAGTTCCTTCGGGCTCTTGAGGAGTTGAAAGGTCACTTCCACGGACAGGAGGAGAAAGAAGAGCCTTTATTTGACCGTTTGGCTACTATTCTGGATGCGAGCCTCAGACGCCGGCCGACATCTGAGGGTGTGAAGTTATCCCATAGCAAGATAAAGCTTCCCAGCAATGTGCCTAACTTAACTGTCCCGACTACTAATTCAGCCATTGCCAAAGCCATCGCCAGAGTACTGGAAAAACTCCAAGAAGACCAGGCTACTCTGCTTGCAGTTCTGCCACTTTGGCCAACCCAAGCGTGGTTCCCGAGAGCTCTTCAGTTACTAGCTCGGGCTCCAATTCTTCTCCCTCACCATCCCCTGGTTCTGCCTCAAGATTCCTCTTGCACACATCCGCAGGGTCGCAAGTTAGTGTTAACTGTGATGATGTTATTGGGCGTTCCTTCGAAGACCAAGGCCTTTCGCAAGAAGTTGCCCAATTTCTCCTTCACTCATGGCGGAAAAGCACAAAACTACAGTATGGGTCACATATCTCCAGATGGGTGTCAATTTGTCTCAGGAGGGAAATTGATCCTTTTCACCCATCTCTAAGTTTCTTGTTAGACCATCTCTTACGAGAGTTTCAGAAAGAAAAAGGCCGTAGTTATAGTTCTCTCAACACCATTCGTTCTGCCACCTCGGCCATAGCGACAATTGATGGCAAGCCTGCAGGTCAACATCCCTTAGTCAGTAGGTTCTTGAAAGCAGTTTTCCAGGAGAGGCCGTCTTTTTCCCGCTGCCATACCACCTGGGATCCGGAGTTAATGCTTTCTCACATAAAGAGTCTAGGGCCGAATGAGGAGCTGTCACTTATTCGGTTATCTAGAAAATTAACAGCTTTAATGTTACTGATCTCCGGTCAGTGTGGTCAAGTCTTACATTTACTGGACATCAGGAACATGTCCATTACGAATTTCAGAGTTTCTTTCAGGATAGGTGACCCTCTAAAAACATCTAGGCCTGGTTGCCATATATCTGAACTGGTTTTTGAGCTTTATGCTACTGACAAATTTTTTTGTGTTCATACTACCATTGTAAATTATTTGGACAGAACTAAGGACATTAGGGGGCCAATAACTAGGTTTTTTCTGACTATAAAACCTATAAAGATGGTTTCTCGAGACACATCAAGGCGTTGGACTAGGGATTTAATGGCAGCCGCTGGCATTGACCTCACTTTGTTTTCACCACACTCCACCAGGTCAGCCTCGTCAAGTAAAGCAGTGCTGAAGCTACCTCTTGCTACTTTTTTGTCTTCCGTTGGCTGGTTCAGAGAATCGACATTTGCAAGATTCTATAGGAGACCTATAAGCAAACTTGGGGACTTTGCAAATGCAGTGTTATCTGGGGGCAGCGATGCTCCAACTTTGTGAAAACATTACTTCTATATGTAATTATGTTTATTGCATAGAAATGTAGGACACTTAATTTTCTTTGTTTGTCAATCTTCAACCTTGTGGAACCGTGTTGTATGTAATTACTTTCTTTACATAATCATATGATAAAACTCTTGTTTTTGTTGTTATTGGTGGTTGTTACAGTGAATACAAGGTTAAGTTTTCTTTTGACCTCAGGATGTTTTATTTTCCTGAGCATCAAGTTGTGCCATGCTAAAGCTCTTGGGTTTTTCTTTAGGTTTGAGGAATCACTCTAAAGCTCTCATTTGCATGCCTTGGTGACGTCAGTTTAAATGTCGTGAAATGAAATTGTAAGATTAAACGAATACTTACCAAGTGTGAAGTTTGATCGTAATTTCACGAACATTTAAACTGTGTCACTGAGGTATTAAATGCCCTCCTTTCCCCTACCTGTTTTTTCATAGTCTTCTGTCAGGGTTTTACCCGTTGCTTACATTATGGCTGCTTCCTCAAACCTTCTCTCTGAAGGACTGACGTTCGGCGAGCGCTTCAGACATTTCATTTAATACCTCAGTGACGCAGTTTAAATGTTCGTGAAATTACGATCAAACTTCACACTTGGTAAGTATTCGTTTAATCTTACAATTCTAACCCATATCAGGAGGGCATTTGCATAACTTGGCAAGGCCAGAGCCCCAATCATGCCGAGTTATAAGGGTTTTACTGTAGTATTAAAGATGACATTATTTAGAATGATAAGAGGTTAGATGTAAGAGGAACATTAGGAACTGAGGGAAATGGTAGGACTAGAAAAACAGATTTAAGAATTATGTGTTGTACTTTTCAAGGTGATGTTGAGGAACAGCACCTCATCAAAGAACCTTCAATTTAAGCTTCGTTATCTTTAATTCTATGATGTTGCAAAACCTTAACTATAGTGTATACTCACCAGGGAAAGGATGACCAAGAAGGCAGACACTGTGGCCAAGATAAACATAATCTCGGCATTGTTAACATAATCCTTACAGAAGAGCTTTCGTTTTCCCCCAGAACACACCCGTTTCTCTTCCTCAGTGGTACCTTGGGGGAACAAAAAGCCTGCAATGGAAGATTATTGTCATATTAGTCATTCTCAACCACTTTCACTGAAAGCCTATCCTCTCTAAATACAATAAAGTCATGAGTCAAATTATACACATTGAATGAAGCCTTAGTTTCTCATATTACTCTACAGCTTTGATAAAGTATGGAGCACTGTGGCTTATATGTCTTATCAAAATGCTGACATCAAGCTTTGGTGGCAGATTCAGAGGAGAAATTGTGTCAGCTGATTTCTGTGTTCGCATTCATTAAATGTTCAAAGTGACTGCCATACTTCTTCCATCTCTTCTTTATCACTTACACAAACTCCATCCTCTTTTAATTCTCACACCAGATAGTTTTATTCCAACAATTCTTAAACTTGTACACAACCTGCCCATGGCAGCACATCTGGGGCATGACAGAACCCTCAGATCTGCACGGCGTGTGTACTATTGGCATATGGACATTGAGGACTACTTTTCTAGGTGTATGCAACTTGTGCCCAACACAAAAGAAGTACCCATGGACCAGCTTCTATCTTAGAGTAGCCACCACCTGACCAACCATGGAACGTAGTAGCAATTGACCTTCAACAATTACCTAGGAGTCATTAATGGCCAAAATATCTTATGGTGTGTGTGGACCTTTTCTCTTGATTTGTAGTTTTTGCACCAATGAAGAATAAAATAGCTACAGCCAATGCTCATGCCATAGAGACTCGCCTTTTGTGCCCTTACTCCACACCTAGTGTTATTACGTGATAATGGAGCAGAATTTTGCAATTCCTTACTAGCAGAGATCTATTCACTGGACGATATCAAAGAGACCTTTACAATGGATTACCATCCCAGCTCAAGTGGATTAGTCAAATGGGCAAACAGAAAAATTCTTGAGATCTTACGACCTGTTGTAAACAGTTTGAACAGCAATTGGGAAGACTGATTACCACATGTAACTGCTTGTATTAACAGTTTAATTTGTGAATCCACAGGAAAGTCTGCTCATTACATACTTTATGAAGTGAATGGATAAGAGGCTTCCTTATGATTTATTAGCCAGTCCAAACAAGTCGATGTATAACATTGACAATTACACTGAAAAACACTTGTATGTTTTTTCAAATATACATAAAAACATCAGAGAAAGCCTTCAACCTTCCAGATCCAAAATGATGAGGTAAAACTTCTGCTACTAATCTCGCCACTGCCAGGTCTCCTCGTCTCAGAGAGTCCCACTATATCCATCCTTAGCCTACTGAACTCATCCGATAGATAAGGTAGTCGGTGGTCCTCTGAGAGGGTTAGTATGTTCCAAGAGCCCACATACAGAACCCGCCGGAGATTTACACCCGAACTGCTTCAGCGCCACTTCTGCAGCCCTTCCATCATCCCCAGAATTAAGAGCAGGGCGAGGGAATCCTAACACCCAATCCATCCCACATAATCTTGCTAACACCTTTAATAATATGCACAAATATAATTCATGACCCTGAGCCTAATTATTTTCCTTTTATATCTCACTAACTACCGTATTTTACGGCTTCCAAGACGCTGCATCTTGGAAGACGCACCCTAATATTGGAGAGAAATTTTGAGAAAAAAAATTAAGTCATTCTCACACATAGGAGACAACACATCAACACAGCAGATCCAAAAGCAGCCGATCCAAAGGCTTGCTGGTCTATGGAAATAAGCCACCTGTTACCCTTGGTTACACACCTGTACCGTCAAGATCAAGAGCGGAATGGCTCCCGCCGCCACCAGCCAGCACAATAAACAACAGACGTATGGCTCACATTTGGGCTTGTGGCTTGGCTCCAGGAAGGTTTGTGGTATTGAAAATACTTGTAACAAGTAAGTACTGAGGTTATATCATATAAAAGGCTGAATTGAATAGTTACTTAAGTTAACCTCATAATATAATGACATCATACAAATCCACGTCCCTATCGGGCGAGCCAATACAACAACATTCGTCTTGGAAGACGCACAAGTATTTTATATGGTACTTTTTAGGAAAAAGTGCGTCTTGTAAGCCATAAAATACGGTAACTAACCATTATTATAATCTCCACTCCATGCATACCTGCACACAACATAATGGTCCGACCCTTCATATGTCCCTCTCACTGCCTTAGCATCCAATACATCCTTCCTCAAGTTCTCATCCACTGCTATGTAATCAATCATACTCTTCTGCTCATCCCTCTTATCTCTTGCACAACTTGCACAACAAAATCTTTATAATATATTGATTAAATACATAAATATAATGCATACTCACTAAACTGATTGTATTCAATGCATTCATTGTTGGGAACATGAATGCATTGGAACCAAGCCAAGGTGTAAAAGATAGTGACAATGATGAGAACAGCAAACATGAGCAGCCAGGCCAGCGTCAGAAGGTAAGTAATACCCATGAACTGTGGGAAGCAAGTTATTCATCATATACATGTGTCACTAGATCTTTACTAGACTTTACTATACAGGCACACGCACACAAACATATTATGAAACAATAATGAATGGGGGAAAGGGAGAACCTGGAATCTGTCAATGCAATGTGAAGAAGTAGGTGAAAGTTTCAAAATACATGAAGAATGTGGAACATCACCTTAGCTTTTCAATCTATCAATAGAAGTTGTAACAGAAATTAAAATCTTAGTAAATACATATGGAGTGGAAATATATATTTACGAAAAAGAGATGGAATTTTAAATAACACTATGAAATGCTAATGATTGTAATTGAAAAAGTTTGCTTATATTAGTAAAAAAAAGACCTAAATGATGTTTGTAAGAGGCTAACGATAAATTATACCAAAAAGTAAGGTAACTTTTCAAAAAGGAAAAACACTTATCATTCATGAACGTAAACTAATTTAGTCAAAGGCAGTCTGCATCAATATTTTTTGCAGATACATGTGTCCACAAAATGAGGCCCATGTCATGTGTTAGGGTGATACAGTTCACCCTATCACTCCTCACTCCCGCCACACACCTTGCCTTCCTCACATTACAACCAAGTTCTGATCTGCCAATAACCTACTAATTTTCATTATTATACAAGGTGCTCAAAAATGATCGATTGGTAACCTTCACATTTTCCTATGAATACATAATCATGTTCCTGATTTCACAAGTCTAGTATGAAAAAGCTATAATTGGGGGAACAAACATACTCAATTACAAACTAACATCTAAGATATTTTTCTAAAATTTATTATATTTCAATAAGTGCACTATTTCTGGCTTTGAAAACATCTAAATTGAACTGTATTTCTCTCCCTACATATTCTAGCATCTCTACACACACTTTTTAATAGCCTTTTGGATTCCAACCTTCAACTGCCCCAAAGATGATGTATAAAAAATTACATATTTCTGGTTTTCTTTTTATTCCTGAATGTGGGTGGGCAAACCTTGTGTTGTTTCATATCAACATATGGAGAGAATGGAGGAAGACTGGTTGGTGAAGAAAATAATAGGATCTGATGTGAGAGGCGTGAGGTTGAGAAGAAGGCCATGAATGGGATGGATGGACGGTGTGAAGAGAATTTTTTAATAAAAGAGTAATATATATGGAACAACGAAAGATGATCGTGCATGATAGAGGTAAATGAAGAGAAGTAGTGAATGCATGAGTATTGACACAGCCTTGATTACCCTTGATGGAGGTTCTCATGAAACTGGTGTGATCTGTTGATCATATCAAGTGCAGGGAGGCAGAGGGTCTGCATATGAAGTACCAGGGTTAAACCAATTTCTCCTGTCAGGCACTGACACTAACACTGGTCCCACTGGGTGACTGATCCCTGTTCAGTAGGGGTGGGGAGACCGGTCTCTTCTCCTCTAAGCCCTTACAGGCTAAGTGAGATGCATGCATGTGAATACTATCAGCCCCCGCCGAACACGAGTTATGTTCCTGAGCCCATTGTGCACGATAAATTTCGTGTTGAGCGAATAACAGGTTCAATAGGAAAAAATAGGTTACGTTCCCAGACCCTCATATTTGGGATTTTTTTTTTTTTTACTATTTTTTGGTCTTGTATATTGTGCGGACTGTGGCCTCATGCAGCCCAAACTTCTTGCCAGCTGCTGTCCATCCTTGGCCACTATTAACCATGCCAATCACATCCATCTTCTCCGCTAGGGTCAACACTTTCCTCCTCTTCTTCTCACTTGACCCTGGAGTAGATGGAGCTGAACGCTTGGAGAACATGGTGAGCACGAGAGCAGCACAACTATACACAACAACAACACAAGAGAGAGAGAGAGAGAGAGAGAGAGAGAGAGAGAGAGAGAGAGAGAGAGAGAGAGAGAGAGAGAGAGAGAGAGAGAGAGAGAGAGAGAGAGAGAGAGAGAGAGAGAGAGAGAGAGAGAGAGAGAGAGAGCACGTGTGCAGGACTGACTGAGGCGAGACTAGGCGAATCCACTGTGCTTGGTGGGGGAGGTCTTGATCTTGATCTGGATCTTGACACCCAGGGTGCCCATGCGGGGATGAGCAGAGTCCACCAAAATAGCGCACAACATCCGGCGGAAAATTCAAATTAAGTTATCGCGAATCAAAGTTGTGTTCGGCAAGCCATGGGATATTTTACTTATTCGTGTAAGCACGAGTTTCGTGCACGGTGAGCTCGTGTTCGGCGGGGTATGACAGTATATGCATGTGCGTGTGTGCGTGTGTGTGTGTATGTGTGTGTGTGTGTGTGTGTGTGTGTGTGTGTGTGTGTGTGTGTGTGTGTGTGTGTGTGTGTGTGTGTGTGTGTTTCATTCACCATGGTCTTGATTATCATACGCTGTACTTGTAAGATTAAACGAGTACTTACCAAGTATGAAGTTTGATCGTAATTTCACGAACATTTAACGACGTCACAGTGGTGCACAATGAGACGCTCTACTACCATTCCACCATCAGTCCGTTTAGAGAGTAGGTTTTAGGAAGCAGCCACCAACTACCGCTGAGAGCCCATGCCCCAAAGTGAGCTCCGTGAATAGATAGGGCAGGGAGGGAGGGCATTGTGCACCACTGTGACGTCGTTAAATGTTCGTGAAATTACGATCAAACTTCATACTTGGTAAGTACTCGTTTAATCTTACAATTTCACGTCACAATATTTAACTGACGTCACAGCGGTACCCAATGAGAGCTTTAGAGAGGTTCCTAAAACCTACCAAATCACACAAATTTCAGAAAAAGGGTCAGTATGGAGCTGTGAAAATGAAAATCCATAGGAACAAAGTAAGGCACAACACTGTAATTCAGAAGATAGAAAACATTAACAATTATCAAAAAAATAGTGAAACACAGTCCCACAGGAACATGGAAAGAAAAATCACCCATCACCCATACCTAAAATGGGGTCAATGAACCCTCACATTAAACCCTGAGCAGAGGAAAAGGCCAAACATTATATGACAAAATTGTCCTCGCAAATTGTCCATGCTAAGCGATGGGCTTCTGGTAGTGTTGCTTAAAGGTCGACTCCCTGGCCCAACCAATGGTGGAGACACTCGTGGATAACGGCAAAACCAGGGCCGTCTTGCTGGACGATGCAGATCTAGTCGAATGGGGAGAAAATATAGTAAGGTCAATGCCAGCAGCCCCCATTACATCTCTCACCAAACGACGCAAAGTATCATGAGAGGCCAACCGTACTGGAGGTCGTGTCGTCAAGAAAAACCCTGTAAGTGCTCCTCGGAAGGTCGTTGTCCTATCAAGATAATGCTCAATGGTGTGCACAACGCATAAGCAGTTGTCATACGGGTAAGCCTCAAAGACCACCCTTGACAGAAGGACCCCAGGACGGGAAGTTTTCACCAGATCGCCAATTCCAAAAACAACCCGAGTCTCAGAGACAAACAAATTTCTTGTGTCCAGCAAATGCAAGGTCTGGCTACGTTGGCCAGTCAACAAGAACATAAAAACGACCAATTTTATGGATAACTGAGGAAAGGACAAATCCTCCGTGGGACCCAGACTGCAGATATTAATCCAGAACTAGCTGAGGATCCCAAGTCATGAAACGGAAAACTAAAGGATGTTGTCCCGCAGGACGTCCATCAAAAGTAGCAACTGCAGAGATGCCAGACCGGATAGTGTTCATAGAGCTGTACCCACAGCCTGTCCCCCGTTTAAATTCTGACAAAAGATAGTCCAGAAGGACATACACAGGTGGTAGAAACGGATCCACTTCCCTGCCGAGGCAAAATGACAGCCAATTGTTGATACGCGGCCCATATTGAGCCTTCGTGCTAGATCTCCAGGACCGAAGGATAAACTGGGCAACCTCTGTCGAAAGGCCTCAACGTGTGAATGCTGCCCGGAGAGCACCATCGCTGTCAAGACCAACCCCCGAGCCCGAGGGTGTGCAAGAGTTAGCTGTTGCGGTAAAAGCAGAGGACAGCGTGGAAGCAAGACTGGATCGGCTGCCAATATTTGAAGGGCTGCCGGAAACTACACCTGAGTTGGCCACAGTGGGAAAATCATCAGTGCCGTCGCCCCGTAGTCCTGCAGTTTCCGGAGAGCCCTGGATATCACACTGAAAGGTGGAAAGCATATAAACTCTTCCCACCCCAATCCAAGGTAAAGGCATTAATGCACATAGCAGATGGGTCTGGCCTCCAAGAAACATAGTCAGGTAACTGAGCATTTATCTGTGTAGCAAAAAGATTGATATCAGGAGTATAAAAACACTGACAAACCATCCTCAAAATACACGGCTATAACATCCTCTCACCATCCATCCTACTGACTCTAGACTCTGTGTCTGCTGCCACATTGTATAAACCCTGTACATGCTGTGCCAACAAAATAATATCCCTAGAAGCAGCCCACTCAAAAAACTGTTTTGTAAAAGCATGAAGTGTAGGTCGTGTGCTACCACAATGATCAATACATGCAACCGCCGTGGTGTTGTCAGAGCGAAGTCTAATATGAGCCATTCTTATCCCGACAAAGTGACTGCAAGCCCAACAGAATGGCCCTTAACTCCAAAGAGTTTAAATGATCCAGCTCCTTGTGGGCCCAGTGACCTCCAGTTGTAAAGTCCCCCATCGAAGTACCCCAGCCAGTCAGGCAGGCATCTGTAAACAGCTAACATGTTGGAGAAGAAGAGCGAGCATCTCAAACAACGCAGGAATTATAATTGCCATAGGACCGAGAGAGATCCCTGATACGAATAATCTCCAGGTACCTGTTACAGAGAGGAGCTAACTCTACAGCAGGCTCAGAAGCCACTGCTAAACCAATAAAAGAGGACAAGTCTTGTAAGGTGATATCTCTGTTGAGGAGGAGCAAACCTTTTTCCCTGATGTGCTCCCTCCTACAGGAGGGCAAAGTCAAGGAAACAGAGTCAAGAACCACATTAAGGAATGTAACCTTCTGGGTAGGCTCCAGGACCGACTTCCGCACATTGATGGTGAGATCCAGAGAATGAAGAAGTGCAAGGCATAGCTCACCTGGGCCCGCGAGGCCTCTACCGATGAAGCAATAAAAAGACAATCATCTAAATAACAAGCCACAACCATTCCAAGGGACCGAAGGTGGGAGAGGACAGGTTTCAATAACTTTGTAAAGGTGCGAGGAGCAGAAGTTAACCCCTGAGGGAGACAAGTAAATTTAAAAGCGCAGCCCTTCCACCAAAACTGAAGCCACTTCCTATCCTCAGGCCTAACATAAACTGAATAATAGGCGTCCTTGAAATCAACTGTAACAAAAAAACAGTTAGGGAGGAATAAAGGAATCACATCCTTCAGAGTGTCCATCTTAAAAAAAAAAAGAATATAAGGCAGATTAACATTAAGGTCCATCAAGTTTAGAATAACCCTCGCCAGCCTGAACCAGCTTTATGATGGGAAACAAAACCGTGATCTTCAGGTAAACAAAGCTCCACTATTGACTGTTTGAGGAACTGATATAAGGCATCGTTCAGGGTCTGATCATCTGCCCGAGACAGGGCGAGAGGACGTGGAGGCACAATCTGAAGAGGTATGGACACAAATTCTAGAAATTTTCCCTTCACCACATCATGAATCCAAGGATCCTGCATGAGACCCCCACAGTAGGTTACCAGAGAAAATTTTACACCCTCTAAAGTTATCAGGTGTATTAACTAAAGGAGGAAACCCGGAACTCACTGGAGAGGTTACTGTAGCTTCAGCCCATGCATTCCCCTCTCCTGGGGAGGCTGCTGGCCTAAAAAAGGCCGGGACTGGAAGTAGCACTTGCCAAGATACTAATATGGCAAGAAAGCAACAGCTGCTTCCATTCCTAGGTCAGGTCACTTTGGGAATCACTTTTGAGTGTATCTAACACATCACTTTCCCTCACTAGCACAAGTTACTTAGGTGTTATTACAGTGTTACACCCGTCTCATTATGAAGGTCACCTAGGCGTTAAAGGGTGTGTTTTGCACATATAACACACTCATCTATTGCTTTTCTGTCACAATGACTTCGTTCATCAGATGTAAATTGTTACTTACTTGTTACTTGTTGTCGTTATTTAACAGGTCCCACTCAGCCAATGGCGCTCTGCAGGACTGTTCACATATGATTTTATCAAAGAGCATATGAATCACGAAGTCATGTCATCAAGGTTGTAGCACTCAGAGAATAAGTATGTCTTTATTGTGTTAACAACTGACCACGGAGGCCGACCTAACCCTCACCGTTAGGTTAAATTTTTATAGGTTAGGTTAAGTTAGATAAAAAGTGAAGTTGGAAAGTCTGAATCAAGCAACACAAGAACAATGTCGGGCTCGGCTGGTGTAACACTGTAAATTTACCATTATTTTCATGTTAATGAGCCCCATCACTGTGTTGGGAGTGCCACCATAAAGATGTTGCAGAGTGCCATCGTAATGGTGCAGCAGTGTCACCGTAATAATGCAGCAGTAATGGACACAGATAAACAAGTTACTAACATCCTCTCCAGGCACGGGAGAGCGCTCAGCTGATGTGAGGGCCTAACACATGAAGACGGAAAAACGCAAGCTAGAGGAGGGAGTGTGGATATATCTACCAAAAACCGACTCCTCTTAGCAAAATTAGCTAAGTCGTCCTTCTCCAAACTCCCACGCTTCTTGCTACTCGAGGACGTAGAAGAGGTACGCCTCACGCCTGGGTGGCGACGTTAAACTGCGCAACCAGAGAGACAGAGAGGGTCAGATAAACACCATGTGTTGTCTCCTAGGACGGTAGGAACCAACCCACAGCTTCAAACTGCATAGTAAATAATACATACGTCAGTAAAAGCATCCGTAGATCCAGATATATTTCACCTACAGTCAACTTAGGACTGTATAGGAGAAAGCTTCCCAGGCAAACTTCAACCAGGGAGAAGCGAAGTCAGATAAACACCATATGTTGTCTGCTAGGGCGGTAGGAACCAACCCACAGCTCCAATCTGCATAGTAAATAATACATATGGCAGTAAATGCATCCGTAGATCCAAATATATTTCACCCACAGTCAACTTAGGACTGTATAGGAGAAAACTTCACAGGCAAACTTCGAGCAGGGAGAAGCGAAGCAGCTGACGTGTTGACTGAGGGGAGGTAGAATCAGAACTGATGGTGGAATGGTAGTAGAGGGTCTCATTGGGTACCGCTGTGACGTCAGTTAAATATTGTGACGTGAAATCATGATCGCCAGCCATTACCCTCCCGGAGAGAGCTTGCAGCTCATTATAGTCCGATCTATGAGTAAGGCTGTGACTGTTCACACACCACACACCCCATCCTCTTGCTCAAGGAGGGCAGTAACTGCTTGGTCATCAGTGAAACTTTGCACCTTAAGCAAGGCACGAACTTGAGCCTGCCGAGTGACATTGTAATTGTAATGTGGGGGGAAAAAATGTGCCAGGCAAAAAAGGCCATATGGCACTATTCGGGTAGTAGGGTTAGGTAGTAGGGCTAGGTGGGGGGGAGGGGAGGGTAGGGGTTAGATTAGATGTAGGACGTTAGCGGTACGAAGAAAGGGCAGGGAGGGAAAAGGAAGGGGACTCAGCGAGGATGTCAGCAAGACGGGGGGCACAAGACAGGGAGGAAAGGTGGGGGAAGGCTGCAAGACGAGGGGCTGCGAAGGCGGGACATGAAAGGAGGAGATGAGGAAGGGAGGGAAGGACGTCACAAGATGGGCAGACGGGGGGAGGGGAACAGGACATCAGGTAGGAATGGGTGAATCTGGTGTGGCCAATTCGTAAGCGGGCCAGGGCAGTCTCCCAGCGTCTAGTAGGATGAGATGGGTGGAACCAAGGGGAAACAGAGGGCTTGACAGTGCGAAGTTTATTAGAGGTAAGGGTGGACCAGAAAGATTGCCAGCGGGTATAAAGGAAAGTCCGGAAAACTGGGAAGTAATCAGAAACAGGAAGGGAGGAAGTGCAAAAGTTAGGAAGGGTGAGGGCATCATGTGTCAAAGAGTCAACAGTATCGTTACCAGGGATTCCAACATGACTGGGTATCCAGCAAAAACGAACTGTTTTGTGACGGACAGAAAGGCGGAATAACCAGTCCTGGATGTCGCGGACAAGAGGGTGTGAAGAGGAAAAGGAAGATAAAAGGGAGAGGGACGACCGAGAGTCGGTAAAAATAGTATAAGAAGAAGCGGTGAGGCAGAAGATGCGGCGGAGGACAAAAAGAAACGCGAACAGCTCAGTAGTAAGAACGCTGGCCTCAAGAGGGAGGCGGTATTGAAAATAAGTGTCAGGAAACAGGACAGCACAGTCCGAGCCAGTAGAAGACTTGGAGCCATCGGTATAAACATGTACGCTACCAGAATGAGTAGGAAGATGAGCCGAGAAATGGGAGCGTAAGACACAGGAAGGGGTATTAGATTTCGGGGAGATAGGGAAGACAGAGGAGCAAAAGGAGAGGTGAGGGGAGAGCCAGGGGTTGAGTAGAGGAAACAGAGAATGGGAGCGGATTAAGGGAGGGGGAAGAAGGATGGGACAGAAGGGCACGCATACGGAGGGGGAAAGGAACAGGTAAGCGAGGCCGGGTGGCAAAGGTTGCAGACAGAGAAGGAGGGATACGCAAAGCGGAGGAGGAAAATTGAAGGGAACGGGCATAACAGCGGAGGGAAAGGAGGGCCTGGCGACGGGGAAGAGAAGGGAGGCCGGCTTCAGTGTATAAGCTCTCCACAGGGTAAGATTAGAAAGCACCAAGAGCGAGGCGGAGACCAAGGTGATGAACAGGGTCAAGGAGGCTGAGGACGGAGGGGGAGGCGGAAGAATAAACATGGCAGCCATAATCAAGGATAGAAAGGACCAGTACAGTATGCAGCAAAAGCAGAGTCTTGCGGTCAGCACCCCAAGACACATGGGAGAGGGTTTGTAGAAGACGGAGGCGGTGAAGGGCGGTATCCTTGAGAGAGAGGACATGTTGGCGCCAAGTGAAGCGAGAGTCGAAGATAAGACCAAGAAACTTGCCCGATGTGCGATACTCAAGAGAGGTGCCATAAAGAAGAAGGGGAGGAGGACAAGCAGTACGGGACCGTGAAAAGTAAATAGAGAAAGACTTTGTAGGGGAGAAGTGGAAGCCATGGTCGGTGGCCCAAGAGGAGGTGGCAGTAACAGCAGATTGAAGAAGGCGATGGAGAAGGGAGGAGGAGCTGCTCGAGGCATAAATGGCGAAATCGTCTACATAAAGAGAGGTCCTGACACCAGGCGGGAGGGTAGAAACGATTCTGTCAATGGCCAGGAGGAAGAGGGTAGTACTCAGGACCGAGCCCTGGGGCACACCCTCGTACTGACAGAAGGAGGGGGTGCAAGAAGAAGCAACCCTAACGCGGAAGGAATGGTTTCGCAGGAAGTTATGGAGGAAAACCCCCATGTTGCCAGAGACACCGACACAGGACAGCTGGTGAAGGATGTGATGGCGCCAAGTAGTGTCGTAAGCTTTCTCAAGATCAAAGAAAACAGCTAAGACAGATTCTCGTCGGGCAAAAGCGGAAGTAATATATGTTTGTAAGCAGGCGAGAGGTTCCGCTGTACCACGGGCACGTCGAAAGCCAAACTGAGTGGGGGAGAGAAGGTTCTTTGATTCGAGGTACCACATCAATCGGAGATTGATCATGCGCTCAAGGAGCTTGCAGACACAGCTAGTCAGAGCAATGGGCCTATAATCCTAGGGAAGAGTACCAGACTTGTTAGGCTTAAGAAAAGGGAGTATAAGTGCATCGCGCCATTAGGGTGGGAAGTCGCCAGTTAGCCAAACGCGGTTATAAAGGGTAAGTAAGAAGGTCAGGGAGACAGTAGGAAGGTGGCGGAGCATCTGATAGTGTACACCATCAGGGCCCGCAGAGATGTTACGACAGCACTTTAAGGCAGAGATAAGTTCAGAGGGGGAGAAGGGGGTGTTATATGAAGTATTAGAAGAAAGTGTGAAGGTAATAGGGGTGTGTTCACATGCCGCCTTAAGGGCAGCAAACTCAGGAGGAAGATGGGAACCACTGCTGACGCTGCTAAAAAACGAGCCCAGTTCAGTGGCAACCTGGAGGGGCTCAGCAATATCACCCTGGGGGAGGCGAAGTACAGGAGCAAAGGAGGGTGGGTGTTTACCTGATAATTTATGAATACGGCGCCAGACTGAAACAATGAGGGTAGAGGAAGTCAAGGTAGATACATAAGCATGCCAACTGTTGGACTGAGCCAATCTAGTGGTCCGGCGGAACCTAGCCGAGGCACGTTTAAAGTTAACAAAGGCCGGGAGCTGACCGGGAGTGTCCCGTTTACATCGGTAACTATTCCAGGCCGCCCGTTTCAAGTGAAAGGCAGTAGTGCACGCAGGGTTCCACCAGGGAACACATTTGGAGGTAAAGGGACGGGAAGTCCGAGGGATGGAGACAAAAGCAGCAGCGAGGACAGACGTGGTAAAGTAGATCAACATATCAGAAGAGGAGGTAAAATCAGGAGAGGAGAGACGGAGGGCAGACAGTGAGGCAAAAGCACGCCAGTCTGCCCTACCAAAGCACCAGCGAGGGGGACTGGGGAGAGGGATGTAGGAAGTAGGAGAAAGAAGAACCGGGAAATGATCACTACAGGGATTGTGGTCAAGAACCGACCAGTGGAGATCTAGCAGTAGGTCAGGGGAACAGAGGGCGAGGTCGAGACAGGAGAAAGTCTGGGTGCGGGGATCAAAGTGTGTGGGGGCGGCAGTATTAAGAATAGCAAGGTCGAAGTCTTTAAGGAAAAGGTCAAGGGAGCGGCCTCGAGAGGTGATCACAGAATCCCCCCAAAGGGTGTGGCGACAATTGAAGTCGCCAACCACAAGGAGGGGGGAAGGGAGGTTAGAGAAAAAGTGAGCGGAGGGCATCGAGATCAAGAGGCTGGGAAGGAGAAAGGTAAAGGGAAACGAGACACCCAACGACGGAGGTAGATACGAAGGACTGTACAGGGAAGTGTAGTAGGGATAGGAAGAGGGGTAGAAGCAACAGACTGGTGAAGAAGGATAGCAGAAGAAGAGATAGAGTGCGGGGAGGAAAAAAAGCGGTACTGAGGAATAGGGGTGGGCGGGCTAGTAAGGAACGTTTCCTGAAGGCAGAGGACCATGGGGACATAAGAGGAAATGAGTTGGCGAAGGTCCTGTCGATGGGCACGAAAACCACGAATATTCCACTGAAGAACAGACATGATTAGTAGGGAATAAGACTCGGAATGGGGGAAGATGAGGGAGGAGCATTCACAGGGGGTAAAGAACCGGAGTCCATATCCATAAGAGGTGATGGAGAAGGAAGGGGGTCAGGGGTGGATGAGGTAGGGGGAGAGGGAGGAGGTTGAGAGGAGATTGGTATGGGAGTAGCCAGGTGGTAGGAGAAGAGAGAGGAGAGATCGGGTAGAAGAACAGGTGGGGTAGGACGAGGAGGGGAGGGGAGAGTAAAGCGGGGAAGGGGGAGAGGACGGAGCGCCGGGGTCAGAGGGGACCTGGAGGAGGGGTCGGGAAGGAGAGACAGCAGAGGATGAAGGTGGAGGATGGGGAGTCAGGATAGGAGGGAGGTGCTTGGGAGGTGGGTGAACAGAAGCCACAACCTGGATAGGAGGGGCTAGGGAAGGAGATAAGGAGGTAGGGGGAGAGGACTAGGGAGCCGTGTTCTTTATGAACGCGGCGATGGCATCGAGGATATCACCCTCGGAAGGAGCGGGTGAGGGAGGTGCAGGGCGAGTCCTTTTAGAGAGGTGTAGAGGGAGCGGAGAGATCAAGGTGGGAGCAGGAGAGGTGGTTGGTGGGGGAGAGGAAACCAAAGCCTGAGAGTGGTGTCGCTTGGTAGAGTGGGAGCGCTGGGGGCGTGGAGAGGGAGGGGCTGGAGTACGGGTGGTGGTGGAGGTAGGGGTATCAGGGTCGAGGACAGCGAAAGAATTAGAGCAGGAGATGGAGGATGGAGGGTGGGAGGGAGAGAAGGAAGAGGAAGGAGGTAGAGGAGAGGGATGGATGGAAGGAGGGGTAGGGGAGGGAGGCCGAGGACCGGAGGGGGAAGAAGAGGATGTGGTTGGGGGGTGAGGGGCAGAAGCGGACATGGCGAGGAGAAGGGGTGAAGCCTAGGCGGCGGGCTTTCTGACGGGCCTCACGTAATGTGAGACCATCACGGAAGCGAATACCAGCGACTTCAGCCTCAAACTTGTAAGTTGGGCAGCCGAGGTAGAGAGCATTATGGGGTCCACTACAATTGCAGCAGCGCCGGGTAGTGGTATGGAATTGATCGCGGGTGTGAGTAAAGCTACACAAAGGGCAGCGGAGAGCGGAGCGGCAGTGTTTTTCGGGGTGTCCAAAGCGCCAACAGTTTCGGCACTGGCGAGGTGGGGGAACATAAGGCCAGACAGGGAGCATGACGCCCCCAACGTAGACATGGGTAGGGAGTTCGTGGCGCTTGAAGGAGATCCGTGCAACATTGGTGGAGTTTTTCTGGCGACCTCGGGGGGACAAGGTGTAGCAGCGAACGTTGACAGCGTCATACTCGCTGAGTAGGTCCAGCAGGTCAGTGTGACAGTCTGACCAGACCTTGTCGTCAATAGGGCAGTCTTGTGGGGAGATTGCAACAGTGCCAGTGCATGTGTTGAGACGGTCGTCAGGGGTCGCACAGAAGGGGGTACTGGATGGGGCCAACAAGTTGGCCATGGCTTGAGACTGAGCCTCAGACTCCACACGTACCAAGCGATAACGGTCAGGTCGGGTTTGAAAGTGGACCTTGCCCACTTGTTCCTGTAAGCAGCGTTGGAAGAGGAGGGTATTCTTAGCGAAGGGGGCGGAGGGGGGAATAGTAAAAAAAGTGATCCCAGCGGGCAGGGGCAAAGAAGAGGTCATGGGCAGAGGGGCGAGACGCGCCACGAGAGGAGCCTCTCCAGGGCTGTGTTGTAGTCTTCCTAGAGGAAGAGGGGACATAAGGAGCTAAGGTAGTAATAGTGGAAGATGTAGATGTGACGGGGAGGGAGGCTGGAGGGGTGGTAGGAGTGGAAGAGAGAGTCGGGACAGCGGTAGACACAGGGGAGGGAAGAGAGGTAGTAGAAGGGGCGCTGGAAATAGGGACGGTAGAAGGAGGGGTAGGGGGCAGGTGAGATGAGGAGACTACAGGGGTGCGAATAGAGGCCGTGGTAGTGGTAGAGAAGGATGAGGAACAATGAGGACCGAACCCTGGGGGAGGCGGGGTGGTGGTAGCAGGAGAGAGAGAAGATGTGGGAGGTGGGGCATAGGATGGAGAAGCTGTGGAGGGGGTAGGGGTACAAGGGAGAGTAGGGGGAGTAGAGGGTGGTTTAGTAGTAGGAGTCTGAGGAATGGGCAGAGAAGTCGAGACCAGGTCCATTGGGCAGGCAGAGGTGTCAGGGGGGGGGCGACCAACAGCAGAGGCCTCGAGGGACTGGTTAGATACCACTCGAGGGGGGCATAGTGAGTTTTGTTTATCCATATATTGGTATGAATTAATAAAAATGGCATCGGGGGTCACGGGTAAACCGCCTACCGGATCGGCAAAAGGGGCCAAGCGCTGCCGCCGGGGACAGGGTACCTTGTCCCCCACAGGACTACCCGGTTTAAAAGGCAGCCCTTGTGGCACCGAAAGTTTGCCCCGCAGCGGCGAGCAAAGACCCCAGCCTCGATGCCTACCGGCCCAGGCACCCTCCAGCCAACACAGGACGGCCTATAACGGGCGATCCCCCTGGCGGGCGGCACCGGTGACCCACACCAGCCTACATTCTGGATCATCTTGTCAGTCCTGACAGACACACAAGCCTCCCCACCACGTCAAGGTAGATCCCATGGGGGAGCTGCTGAGTGACAGGCTGAGACATTATCACCAAGATGTGTGTACCGTATATACCGGACTATAAGACAAGATTTTTTGCCAAGTTTAAGGCTTCTAAATCTAAGAGTCGTCTTATACACCGAGAATAAAACACAAACCTATAACTCCGTGATGAATATTCAGCACCACTGTACCTTGGAATTCATTCCGCATGCACACACGTGTATGCACAATATACATATATATATATGTATATATATATATATATATATATATATATATATATATATATATATATATATATATATATATATATATATATACATATATATATATATATATATATATATATATATATATATATATATATATATATATATATATATATATATACACACCTACACACACATGCACAGGCATGCGGGCCCACCCTAACTCTATGGGTGTCGAATGTTTACTGATAACGTCACGTGCGGGCCACAACACCGGGATGGTGGGCGACACTGGTGATGAAGCTGCAGACGACAACCCAGATGATGCAGAATTTGACCCGTATGATGATGCCCTTGAACATGTATCTAAAGATATATTTGACATGCTTACTGTATTAGATGAAGATGATTTTGAAGGTTTTTAATTAAATATCTATGTTTCAAATGTTTGAGGCAATTGTTGAAACAAGGTATTAGATCATGGTGGTGCTGATGTTTATGATAATGTTTATTTACGTTTTGAAAAATTCAGACTATTGTTTAGTAAAAGTAGTATACGTACAATATGTAGTTTTTTTATTCCTTTAACTACTTACATCTTGAGCAACTAGTGTTGGAAGTAATTCTTGGAGTAATAAATTAAGGACGGGTGAACAGTGAACCTTACCATGAGAAAGGGGGTCATCTAATATAGCGATAATAGCTCAAAACCAAATTTTTTAACTCAAAAATTGGGTGTCGTCTTATATAAACAGTCGCCTTATAGTCCGGTATATACGGTATGTATAATTCACCATGGTCTGTAAGATCACGTGCTGGACTCGTGATCTTCAGCCATTATCCTCCCCGAAAGAGCTCCATGGAATGGACTGAAAGAAGAGGTGATAATGGCAAAGAATGTACATCAAATGAAGGAAAAACTGGACAAATATAGATAAGGAGACATGACCACACAAGTGTAGCTCAGGCCCTTGTATACTACAACTAGGTAAATACATAAAAATAATACAAAAAAGAAAAGATAAGAAACTAAGACGACTAGATGCCTGAAAGATATTAAGAAAAACAGGATTTCCTGTTGATATATTGACACCTGAAATGGCCTCCAGGAGATATTCAAGGTCAAAAATGATAACTTGAGATATGGAAACAGGACCCTACGAGTGTAGCTCATTTCCTGTACATCACAAATAGATGAGTGAATACACATGCACTTCTCCCACTTAGCCCTTAAGCCCCTAGAGGAGAAGAGACCAGTCTCCCTGTCCACACTGCATAGTGTATCAGTCACACAGTGGCTGACTGATAAGGCACCATTCAAAATAGTATGGTAATTCAGAAGTTTTGGAGGAGTGCATGGAAGGTTACTGAATTGCACTGAACATTTTCTAAGGGGAAGATATCAATGAGAACAATGATAAGAGATTGGTGCTCCTCATGGAAAAGCATGACAAGTGGAGTGACCCAAGAGCCAGTTCTATAATAATATTTTTTATGTCTGAGTACGTGTGGAGTATTGCGTATGAGCCGAGTAAGAAATGAGGAGGTGTAAAGGAGAACTGGTGTTACAAGAGTTAGTTGGTCGAGCAGAGCAGTGTTGAGGTGGTTTGGACATGTGGAAAGAATGGAGGAGAACCAGTTGGTGAAGAAAAAATGGGATCTGATGCAAGGGATGTGAAATTAAGAGCAAGGCCACAAATGGGATGGATGGATAGGAATGGCTGTGAAAAAGGCATTAAATGAAAGAAGAATGTCTGTGGAGCAAAGAAGGATCAATGAGTGTGATAGAAGTGAATAGAGAGCAGGGAGATCGACCTCTTTTCTCCGAGGGGCCAGGACGAAAAGAGAGGAGTGTATGTGTATGAATGCATGGATGTATGTGTGCGTGCCTTGCCTCAGCTATCCTCCTTTTGGGGGGATGACAACCTGATATATAAATAGATAGATGGATAGATGTAAATTATGTCAGATGATCTGAGTTCTTATATAATTCTACTTAGGGACAATATTATGATTAGGATGAAAAGAAATTGTAAATAATTATTGCTGAATAGACTCAGGAAGATTATAATCTAATAGCATGACATACCATGATTTAAGATAAAGGAAGGTGACAAAAAACCAACAAGCAGTACAAAATAGACAGTGTACAACCTACAGTTGTACAAGTGTTTAAACCTGTAATATAAAAAAAAAAAAGAAACTTGGGACAATGACAATGACAATGACAATCTATAACTAGGAAAACATGTAATATAACCTGGAAAGACAAAGGCTGTTGACAATTATGAAAATAATATTTACATGGACTAGGAAATGTAGAGAGTTGAGTGTCATGATGATATGTAACACTAGTTTAGTAGTCTGTGAGAAAAACAAACATATAGTATGAAGAGGTTAGAGAAGACAGAAAAGGATAGAACAGAAGAAAATAAATTGTTATAAAGTTTAAAGAAGTTGCCATAATAATACAAAGAGATTGTATAGATAGAAGTTCCCGACATGTAAGCAAAAGGAGAGATGGAAGGAACATAATTCTAATGTTTGAAGCAACACTTTATGAGGACTAGAAAAGCAGGCAACAAATATTTTTTCCTAGGGATGTTGAATTAAAAAGGATTAGATGCTTACATACTGTTCAGAAAATTAGCTTCCTGAATAAAAGTATGGAAAGCTGGAATGGATTGGAGATGAAGATGATGCAAACAAGGAGTATCCATAATAGCAAATGCAAGTTGGATAAAACACATATGGATACAGGAAAATATATACAGTTGTACTCACATCCTAGATACTATAAATAAGTAAAACACAGCTAGGTTGAAATATACAAAAAACAAACACACACAACTCACAATAGCACAGGATATTCTCCCGCCCACTCTGCCACGCCAGGTGCGGTAGACACGGTTGCGAGTGTCGCCTGTAGAGAGGCACCCCACAAAGAGAATCATGAGGCCCAAACCACCCATGCCAGCGCCCACTATCATGAAGGTTAACTGCACTGGCTCAACCCTGCAATGACAATACATCACACTGGACACAATGCAACAAAAGGTAAAACATTTCTTTGTATATCAATGTACAAGATATGTTACCTTACCTTTTGGGAAAGTATATGAGTTAGGACTTGTTAGTTGTATTCATATGATTACGTTTATGTGATGGGATTGCAACATACATCAAACCTGTTTTCTTGCATGGAACTGATTACCTGAACTTAGTTAAATTCAATGAAGAGATTTATTTGAACTATTAACGCTTACACTTAAAGAGGTTTCCATTTTACAGTACAAGCTCAATCCAATGGAAACTGATTTAACAGAAACCTCAATTTAACGCACAATTTTCTATGTTTGGTATAGCAAAAACAATTGAGCTAAGTTGAGCAATATTTGAAGTGGTTCTGCTAATGTTCACCCACTCACGCTACTGACTTATTTATTTGGCAGGTGTCCTTCATTTCACCAAGAACTTCTCCGTGCTCTTCTGGATTACTTTAGGTTCTAAGTGTAGTGAAACCCTAGGGAAACAATGTCTAAAGTGCAAGAAAAGCATGAAAAAAGTGAAGGCTCGATTTAGCAAAAAGATCAATATAATGAAGCTTTGCTTGGCTGAAATAATCCGTTAAATTGGGCTTCTACTGTATTCTTACTGTATTCTTCATCAAGTATTTTCATGTTTATTTTCGTATTTCTTGTGATTGCTTAAGGTTCTCCAACCAAATGTGCCATGATTCATATATGTCATTAATACATACATTAATACAAGTAAGTCATCAGAGAAGTATCACACATCTATACCTGACCTAAAACGTTTTGGGACTTGAGAAAAGAATAAGCTTAAAATAAAACTAAGACATGGAAGCCACGAACAACAAAAACCCTTATAGCAGGCATGACACTTATAAGATGTACAGCTACCTAGCAGACTTAAACATAACTTTCAACACATACTCCAGACAGCTGAAGTAACTGCCCAGTGACACAATATGTAGTATCACATAAGCTTATACTAACTAATATTTAGATTAATTTGGCAGAAAGGTTCTTCCCAGTCACCTAACATGATGCACATCAATGAATCCATGTAATTATGAGTGAAGCCCATCCCCATTCCTCCCGGTTCCAGGTAATTTCACCCCGAATCCCATTCGCACCTGAGCCGTTTCGCTCCTATTCTCAGCTCTTAAAATCCACGATTGATGACAGTAAGAATAAATGCATTTCACTAGTGTCTCCATGGACAAGGTGGGGATGATATCTACAACACACGTTTGTATATGTTTAAGGTGGACCATAGACTACACCATACTTGACTGGACACTCGCGACAATCGCCGACAGACGATATTACGTGTCGGTCCTATAGATTCCGCTGCTATGAGTGATGACAGATAACACTTCAATTATCAGTTCATATTCTACTTAGGACATTGTATTTCATGTCTTTACAATCAGTAATGATTGCTGAACCATGGTTGAACCTAAAAAATTATTTTACAACTTTTGCAAATAGGAAATTAACATAAAGATTACAAGTTTGAGTGAAAATCGTGTGGGAGTTGTGTATGAAGCATATTGTTTATAGCAGAAATTTCTGGCAAATTCGCAATAATTTCTGAAATAAAACATCACATATTGTGAAATCACCATTCCTGAATATGATTTGATTGTGATCAAATGTCATATTATCGTTATATCGGCTTGGGAATGAATTTTTCACAACAATTCGTGGCGCATAGCTGAGAAAACTGAGCTGAGTGTGACGGCGAGACGTCCGCTGGTCTGTCAGGCAGTCAGTCACTGCCAGTGCAACCAGATGAACGTACTACTATAGCTACTTTTTTAGCTGGACACCAGACTCGTTTTAGCAGTAAGTGTGCAACATTTGGTTAATGTAATGTCTGATTTATAAGATTTTAGGAGCATTTCAGTACTAAATTCATATAAAACTCCCTGTAGAAATTGAACGAAGAACGGTTGATGAACGGTGGATGATGAAACTAGTAGCGGTCATTATTTGACCATGGCTACCATCACCACTGTTATGTATTTAAAAATGACCGTGCGAATTTAGCAAATAGATACATATCACGGTCATGGTCTAACCAAGTTAGTTAGACCATGATTGACCACGGTCACCAATGGAATCCGTTGATTCAAAATTCAAATCTAGCTACCTACTCCTCATTCCACCCACCAGACACCCCACGCCACACACACACATGGGTAATAAAGTAGGATAGTTTGCAACTTATCAATGTTGTTATATGTTAACTTGGTGCAGTCTAAGTATTTTCTGGTTGTCTTCATCCAGTTAAAGTATTCAAATTTGATTCTTCTCAGGATTTCCTTTAACAATTCATTTATGTTGTTTTCTTGCCTGGTAAATGTTGATGTTTTAGTGAAATATGGTTGGATGATTGATTTCAGGTATAGGAATCTTCCCTCAATAATTCGGCAATGTTCTGATATGGTGGTCCCGCCGCTGTGGCCTTGCTCCCAAGTTAGGTTAGGTTAGGACTCCTATAGTTATATTACCTACTAGTCTGTAGCATCTATTTGTTCGAAGAATGTAAAAAAAAAAAAAAAAACCTAATGCATGTGTGTAAGCACTCACACAGTAAGATAATGGCATTTAAACATATCAAATATGTATGTATGTATGTATGTACTGATGCTGTTTACCCCATCAAAGAAAAAAAAAAATAGTACTGTAATATAATTAAACTTGACTTATTTATTTATTTATTTATTTATGTTGTTAATTAAGCAACATAAATAAATAAATAAATAAATAAGTCAAGTTTAATTATATTACAGTACTATTTTTTTTTTTTCTTTGATGGGGTAAACAGCATCAGTACATACATACATACATACATATTTGATATGTTTAAATGCCATTATCTTACTGTGTGAGTGCTTACACACATGCATTAGGTTTTTTTTTTTTTTTTTTTACATTCTTCGAACGAATAGATGCTACAGACTAGTAGGTAATATAACTATAGGAATTAACCCATTAATTTATAAATTTAATTGTACTTCTGAGTTATTTATTTATTTATTTTCGAATGGTTATTTATTTTTATTTGTTTAATTTTGTATTCACTTGTAATGTGCTAACATTCACATTTTATTTCAGGTTTTTTGGTTGTGACAACCATAAGGACACATTCCTGTAGATCCTTGTTGGCTTGGCCAGGAAGTTCCCAGAGTTTGAGGTGGCACAGTGCTGTAGTGGGCACAATGTAATCACCAAGATTCTCCCCGTCGCGGGCGGCAACCTTTTCAATGGTTTTGGCTCCAACTTGTGCAGGGACACAAACTCTGATGTTCACGCCAAGTTGCCCTCCAAACGCCAGGCCACCGGCGACTGTGTGAGGGATACTAGAAGCCATGACCGAATGAAAAGGCAGAAGCTCCAGGGGCAGAAAAAATAGGTGATGGGGGAGATAATGACTGCGTCTTACAAGCCAGTGATTTATGTCTTTCTTCAAGGGAGTTAAACTTACTGCTATTGCAGAGTGTTTTTTTTTTCTGTGCAACAGATATTTCTCCCCCTGCAAGACAGTGACTTGTGCTTTTCTTCTAGGGAGTTATACTTACTGCTACTGCAGACAGTGTTTTTTTTTCTGTGCAACAAAGATATTTCTCCCCCTGCAAGACAGTGACTTGTGTCTCTCTGGACGCAAGTACGCCAATTCTTTGAGAGTGGGGCCATCGTCCATTGTCAGGCGTGTCAACCTGGTGTGTCTTTCTCAATACACCTTGGAGGAGGTGGCAGAGGAGATGCAGACCGCCAGGGAGCAGCTGGTCATGGAGGACACTCGGGTGGCTCAGATGTTAATTGGAGAGCTCTCTGACCTGGACCCTGAACCGCCAGAAGACCTGCTTGCGGCAGCTACAGGGCACTTCTCGGGGTATCTGGGCAGGATGTCCTTGGGTGACCTCTCTATGTGCTGCCAGGAGGAGCTCTTCTGGTATAGCAAGGAAAAGTACCAGGCCACCTTTGAGGGCTGGGACCCCAAGAAGTTCCATGCGTTGACACGCCTGCTGGATAGGGGGACACTAGACGGTGGGGAAGAAGGCCTACATTACTCTTCACCAACTTTGTGGAAGACAGCGACAGTGACAGTGCTTCCCTTAAAGGGAGTTATTTCCTCTTACTGCAGAGAGTTTTTTATTTCGTGCAAGTTATTTTCACCCTGCAAGACAGTGACGTATGTTGAATAATTTATTTTGTTGCTCATAAACACATTCTTTACATCACTCTGAAGTGTTTGAGTTTTATTTGAGGTTCCTAAGTTGATTGTAAGTATTTTATTCTATTAAAAAAAATAAATAGCCATAGGAACGGTTTGCGAAAGACACATTTTCGAGTAAACAGTTAAGTATAGTGTAGTCTATGGTATTGCATATTAGTATGGACTACATTGGCTATGTATGTATGCGTTTTCAGTTTAAAATTCCAATATTCCTGGAAATTATTGCAAATATGATGTTTTTATTGGTGTCTTAGGATTTAATAATTATCGCCCACCGATGACGTATGTTGACTAATTTGTTTTTGTTGCTCATAAACATATTCTTTACATCACTCTGAAGTGTTTGCTTTTTATTTGAGATTCCTATCTTAATTCTAAGTATTTGATTTGAATTTTCTAAAAATCTGCCGTAGGACCTACTTGCAAAAGGTCAGATTTCGAGTGTCCAGTCAAGTATGGTGTAGTCTATGGGTGGACTTATGATATTACACATTCAAGATGCAATGTTCTCTAAACAGGTGCTTGAGACCTTACATTCCCAACACACAACAGTATTACTGAAGTAAATTACAGCAACTTATATATATATATATATATATATATATATATATATATATATATATATATATATATATATATATATATATATATATATATATATATATATATATATATCCCTCTATCCTCTATCCACCTCACCAATGAGCCAATTCATCTTTTAATTCATGTAGCCTCTTAAAATTATTTCGTTCTTTTAAACATTACACATGACAATACTTTTACTCACATTCACATTTAGTTTTCTTTCTATTTGTCTATATACTGGCAACATCTGTCTTTAGCAATTTCTATTCACTTCCTGATAAAAGTTGAATATTATGATCAACAGGTTTGCTTCTCTCATGCACCAATCTTCTTTTGTGCAAAACTTGTTTCTTACTCTCCTAGTTGTTTGCTTTCTTCATAATCTTTTCATGTTTTTTAGTTGACCCATATAATAAACATTATACCATCCGACATCAATGCTTCATATACTCATTTCTTTATTCAAACATATAAGATGGCATTCAAGAATAATGGACAAATTAAATTACAAAATAAAATTTAAAGGACTACTTCTGCTTATCTGTTGTTTTTGTCTAAATTCCCATAGGAGGGATTCCCACCCCATCACCCGGGTTCCCTTTTGTCCCTTTATGACCTGCTAATAGCATAGATAACACATATTCTCAAGTCCCATGTTTTAAGTACATACATTCATTAAAACTGTCAATCATATCTCCATTCACATGCATTGGCTTTACTTGCAATAAAATGCAATAACTTTCTGCATCAGCTGTTCATCTGCCCCGTGCTGATTTTCTTGGGATATCCCAAGACACATTCCAGTTCAATTAATGCAAGGGAACAATTTTTATAGTGGTGGCTAGATCACCTCATCCTTTTAGTTTACATGCATGCATCTGCACAACACTTCGTAATTTTCTGGAATTAGTTGAGACACATCAATTGGGAAATCTATTTAATGAAGTCACTATGCTTTTCACAAGTCATTCCAAATGCAGGGCAGAGGAAGAATGCATGATTAAGCACAAAACTCAAACAGCTACCTAAAAGCTCATCTCTTTCAATCATTCACATAATTTTACACACACACACACATGTATATCATGTATATATATATATATATATATATATATATATATATATATATATATATATATATATATATATATATATATATATATATATCAGAGGCGTATATTCAGGGTGTGCTAGGTGTGCGCCGCACATCCTCAGCCAGAGAGAGAAATGCATGATAGTTATAAATAAATTCAGCAGTAAGTAGGAAACATATTTTTCTTATTGCTTTTAGCCCTGTTATAATATTTTGCATTATAGGTGTTCTGTAGAAGCACTGCGCACCCAATAATCAATTGTATCATTATGTAGCATAGTGCGTACGGTGGAGTGGGAGGGCACACTGTTGAAAATATGGAGCTGGGTGTGCAGCTCTACCAATGCTCACTGCTTATGTTCGTTTTTGCTGTGGAAATTTTATATTGGCTAGAAGGTATAAAGTGTCTTTGCCATTCATTATATGGGTATAATTAAGACTTGCAGGAATTATAATATAGTATCTATTATGAAACCAAATGTTATTAAGTCACTCAATCAGAAATAAAGATTGAGTTCAACCTAAGTCATGGACTCTCTTACCAATGAAACAACGGAAGTAAGTTGAGTTGCCAAGTAACCCAAGTTATACTAATTTACTAACAGTTTCATTGACACCAGTGTCAGGGGAGCACGTGCATTTCCCTTGGCTAGATAAATGACAAGTTGTAATTATTATTGTGTTGCGGTGTGTTTGCATCTTAATGATGGCGTTACCATGGCGATGGTAAAAGAGGGGAAATGGGGTAAATGTGACATTCACTCCGATCTGCCGGCGGAGGGATATGAGAGACAGCCTCCTGCTGCTACGCTGGTATTCTTAAAAATATCTTTCCCTTGAAAAGCGGCTACGTTGGTATAGATGGTATTTGTGGTTATGTGACTGGTATTAAAGTGGCTCATATAACTGTGGTGTAATAGTGGCTGATAAAACAGTGTTACAGGGGGTGGACACATGTGGTGTTGTAGTGTTGTGGTAACCTGTGACTGGCCGTGGTAGAGTCTCCGTGAGTTGTGACAGTGACCTTGAGGACTGCTGTGAGGTGCCAGGTGCCACATAATGGGAGCCATTTGAGGCTGAGTGGCCTCAGTTTGCTCTTCATAGAAAAGAACTTGGTGACTAAAGTTAAACAGAGAGGCTCTTTCTATGATGCAGCCATGAACAAGTTTATATCAAAAACACGAAGAATAGAATTGAATTATAAGTAATCAGGTATGTCAACCACTCAACTGTGTAATTTAGGGGGTAAGCTTAGCTAATCAAAATTAATAAATTTAATTATTCTAAATTTACACATTAAATTTG
>JAXIVD010002817.1:40000-42500 GCA_036785275.1 Cancer borealis
TCAAACTACTTGAATCACTTGGTCCCTACCTCACTTCATCCCTTTCTTTAGCCAGCTAATCCTTCCTTCTTTCCCTTCCAGCAAATCTTCCCTCCCTGCCTTGCTAACTTACCACTTGATCTGCAGGTTGAACACCTCTTCAAAGAGGCGGAGGGTCAGTGTGGTACCCCTGTACATGGTGCCGCAGAAGACACCAACGCCAATGCAGCACATCACTGTGGCAATCAGCGTGGCATATGGTACCCGCGTCATACAGTCTCGGCATTTCCGACCTGTGGGAATGGAAGGTGTCATTCACAGATCTCCAAAGTAATCAGCTTTTTTTTTTTATTCCATGCCAACACGAAGACAAAAAGGGAACCAATCAAACAACATATAAAAATGGCACCTAGGTGTGTACTTTTCTGTGTATTTACCTAGTTATATCTACCTTGGTTATATATATATTAATACGTTAATCTGATGTGTGAAGCTGTGAGATAGGCTGGGTACTAGAAACAAGGGACGTACCTAGGCCCACTCCCTTCACATAATTCACACTGTTACTACACTTCCTAAGATGGAGCTGACTAGGAGGGTACAGTACAGTAAACATCAGCTGTTACTTTTACCATTTTCAACCTGACTAACCCTGCTCCAAGGGTTGACATTGCATTGGACTAACCATCCATCGAAGGCCTTACATGGGATGAGAGAAAAAAGGCTAAATTGCACCACATGATTGAGTGTGAAAAGACAGCATGACACCCTGTGAATAAATGATTCAATGCACATGGCATAAATGAAGGATGCAATGGAAGAATAGTCATGGAATGTATGACGGGAAGGAAAGTGCATGTATAGTACTTAGATAGTAAAACTAGTTTGCTGGGCCAAGAAATAGTAATGCAAGTAACTGTGGTGTGTTGGAAGACCTAAAGGCCTGAAGGGTTGGACAGCAAGAACTAGGTTGAATGAGAATTATTGTGGAAGGCATAAAGAGGTAAGAGCAATTCTTATGTCTAAGAGAATATGTAGGCACTGTACATTTTACACACACAAGGGATTCAAGAATCACTGAGCTAGGCCACCTAAGGCCATGTAGTCCCGCTAGGGTGACAAAAGAGCACTACCTCCCTCACCGAGTAACTACCAGGGTTAAAGTGCAAACTCACGGCCACAAGCCAAGCACTTTACCAATGTAATGTCACCTGTAATGTTTTATCTAAATAACTTTAAAATCTACATGAAAAATTTTTCATTCCGAAATCTGAAAAATTCCCAAATCTGAAAAGTGTCTGGTCCCAAGGTTTTCGGATAAGAGATTGTAAACCTGTATTAGAGCAAATGACAGTTATATTCCTTAAGAAAAACTCTTTTACCTCATTACTGATGCTTCTAACATTGTTATTGGTGGTGTTATGCAGCAAAAAAATTAATATGATTTTTTAGCAGGAAGTTAAATAAAGCTGAAAAAAATCATAGTACATACCACTGAAAAAGCCCTTGCTATTTCTATGGACTAGAAATAAACATAACCTTATGTCTGGGATATCTTATATTTCTTCACACTGATTGCCGGTCATTGGAGGATGCTGCACTTCAATGATGAATATGCCTTTTAAATGTGTGTACATTCATATATAGGTTGACCATCACTAATCTGGCATTATCATTTCAAATCCATAACTACTCAGAGTATTCTTCGTCAACAATGGAATGTTTTGAACAAAATTGTAACTATTTTGCACAAGGTAAAAAAGTATCTCTATGATGTAGCACCATAAGCTAGACAAATGGGAGATTAGTAGCATTTGGATAAAATTTGCAGTGTAAATTAATAGCAGTGTTCTGAATGATAAAATGCTCATTGAAAATAAAGAAATTGACATTTATAAGAGATAGATAATGGTATATGGATAAATTACTGGGCGTTGAAATTAAAATACATATTGGTATCATTATTGCTTGCCAACAGTCCTTGTCACAGTTATGTGGTTCCACATGTGATAGATGGATAGACTTATTCCGCTACAGCAATGCTGCATGGTAATTTGTGACTATAAACCCCAAACAAGGTATGCAATGCAGGTTAGCTATGAGTGCAGATATACCATATTTATAAAGTTAGTAGCATGTTTGCTTACGACAAGTAAGGTAGTTCAGGAGGGAATACCCACTAACCTGTAATCTTGGACAAAAATTCTACTGAGGCAAGGTTTATGAATTTCAGGGAAAATGTGGGAGTTTAACCTTATAAATATCAGTACTTATATGGTTAGGTGCATGCTTTATCGAAGTAGTTCAGTAGGAGAATATTCATTAGCCTACAGTTTCATGACCAAAACTTCATTGAGGGGAGGGTTACGAAGCCCAGGGAAAAAGTTGGATTTTAAGTTTTTTCCTAAATATTCCTTGCAAAATTATAAATGTGTCCGGGGAGACTTATATGGCAAGAAATACGGTACTTATGTTGGAGACTCTTATGCTTGTCCAGCTGGCTCTCAGCATTATTTCTGCT